>JAQZBX010015382.1:15786-26204 GCA_029593785.1 Cabassous unicinctus
AAAAAAAAAAAAAAAAAAAAGGTGATTTGTATGTTTCGAGAATGTCCATTTCATCCAGGTTTTCTAATTTGTTGGAATATAATTGTTCTTAGTTCCTGTTTATAATCCTTTTTATTTCTGAAAGGTCAGTAGTAATGTCCCCACTTTCATTTCTGATTATAGTTATTTGTGTCCTCTTTTTCTTTGTCAGTATGGCTAAAGGTTTGTTGATTTCATTGACCTTTTCAAAAAGTCAACTTCTAGTTTTGTTGATTCTCTCTATTTATCTGTTCTTTATTTCATTTATCTCCACTCTAATCTTAACTATTTCCTTCCTTCTACTGCCTTCAGATTTAATGTGCTCTTCAGTTCTAATTTATTTAGGTATGAAGTTAGGTTAATGATTTGTAATTTTTTTAAAATATATATATGTAGACATTTAGAAGTGTAAATTTATCTCTGAGCACTGCCTTTGCTGCATCCCATACATTTTGGTATGCTGCGTTTCCATATTCATTTGTGTTAACATATTTCCAAATCTCCCTTGTGATTTCTTCTTGACCCACTGGTTGTTTAATAGTGTATTGTTTAATTTCCACATATTTGTAAATTTTAGTTTTCCTTCTGTTAATGATTTCAAGCTTCATTCCACTGTTGCCCAAGAAGATATTTTGTAGAATTTGAATATTTTAAAATGTATTAATATTTGATCTGTGGCCTAACATATGGTCTATTCTAGAAAATGTTCCATGCACATTTGAGAAGAATGTATATTCTGCTGTTGTTGGGTGCAGTGTTCTATGTATGTCCATTAGGTCAGTTGGTTATCAGTGTTGTTCACGTCCTCTTTTAACTTATAGAACTTCTGTTTAGAGGTTCTATCAATTATTGAAAATGGTGTATTGAAGTCTCCAAATAATATTCTAGAACTATCTATTTCTACCTTCAATTCTGTCAATTTTTACTTCACATATTTGGGGCTGCTTTGTGAAGTGCATGTATACTTAAAATTGTCATACATTCTTTTATCAATATACCATGCTGGCTTAAACAATGGAAATTTAATGGTTCACAGTTTTGAGGTTAGGAAAAAAAAGTCCAAATCAAGGCACCATCAAGGTGATGCTTTCTTCTCAAACACTATGATATTCTGGTCTTATCTTCAAGTTTGCTAATTCTTTCTTCTGCCTGTTCTCATCTGCTGGTGAATATCTCTTGCAAGTTTTTCATTTCAATTACTGTATTTTGCAGCTCCAAAATGTTTTGTTACTTTTTATCTTTTTTATCTATTAATTTTTTCAGACTATAGTTTCCTAAAATTTCCTTTGGTTCTTTGTATATGGATTCCTTTGGCTCATTAAACATATTTCAGAGAGTTGATTTAATGTCATTGGCTGATAATTCCAATGTATGAGCGTCCCCAAGGATGGTCTGTCAAATTCTTTTTTTTCCCCCTGTGAATGGGCCATACTTTCCTTTTTCTTTGTGTATTTTGTTATTTTTTGTTGAGAACTGGACATTCTGTGTATTATGGTGTTATAACTCTGGAAATCTAGTTTTCCCACTCCTCTGGGATTGCTAGCTTTTTTGTTATTGTTGCTGTTGTTGTTGAGGGTAGGAGCTCTCATTTGTTACTTTTCGGAACTATTTTTGCTCCCAAACAAGAAATGCAAAGATAAAGGTGGGGGATAAAAAAGTCTTCCCTGCTGCTTTTGTATGAAGAGAGTTGGAACAATGGCTGTCCTCAGAGCCAGCCAACCCCCCCACTCCCCCACCCAGTGATCACCAATCAGACCACACACTCCCAGAATTTGGAGAGCTAGATCTTCATAGCCTACCCTAGCACCAGCAAGCTGCAGCAGGTGATCGGGCTGCAGTTCCCACTGCTGACTGCCATGCAGTAGAGGGTTGGGAGATAGTAGCCCTTACATGGAGAGTGAAATTCATGCATATTTACTACAACTTACCAGCCTCTTCCTGTTCTTCCAGGGATGCTGCACAGTGTTCCACTAAACTCCAGAGTTCCAAAATAGTAGATTCAGACACTTTCTTCCAGTTAAATAGTTTTTTGTTTGAGGGACTGATTTCCTGGAGCTTCCTACTCCAACATTTTTCTACAATCCTCTCCAAGTACAGCCACTTTTGAAGAGTTTAGTAGTTTCTTATGAACATTAAATAACATTTATCATGTGATCTAGCAATCCCTTCTAGGTTTTTCTCCAAAGAGAAGTGGGAACATATGTTCACCAGTGATGTGTATATGAATGTTTATAGCACATTTATTCAAAAAAAGCTACAAACTAGAAACCACCAACTTGTCCATCATTGAGTGACTGTATGAACAAATGTGGTACACCCATACATAGAATACTATTCAGCAACATAAAGGAACAAACTGATACAAGTAGGAACATGGATGAAATCGCGAAAGCATTAGGCTAAGTGAAAGAAATCCGATAAGGGAAGCTACATTCTGTAAAATTCCATTTATATGACATTCAGTAAAGACAAATCTATAGGGATAGAGAGACAGTCTTCAACCTGAGCCGTGGTGGATATTCTGAAGGCAGTCAACCTGCAGCCTGTGAGTCCCACAATGCCTCTTGTGGAAGCCCGACCCTGCTTCGCAGCTTTCTCCCTTTGTCTCACAACCATGTCCACCAATAAGAACGCTAATTTACCAGCTGCCCACCTTAACAGATTCAAGAACAAGGGGAAAGACAGTACAGAAATGAGGCAGCAGCATAGAGAAGTTAATGTGGAGCTGAAGCAAGTTAAGAAGGATGACCAGATGCTGAAAAGGAGAAAAGTCAACACTTTTGCTGATGATACTACTTCTCCACTGCATGAAAACCGTAACAACCAAGGCACTGTAAATCAGTCTTTTGATGACATTGTCAAAGGCATAAATAGCAACAATTTGGAAACCCAGCTTCAAGCTACTCAAGTTGCTGGGAAACTGCTTTCTAGGGAGAAACAGCCCCTCATAGACAACATAATCCAGGCTTGTTTGATTCCAAAATTTGTGTCCTTCTTGGGTAAAACTGACTGTACTCCCATTCAGCTTGAATCTGCTTGGGCACTCACTAACATTGCTTCTGGGACATCAGAACAGACCAAGGTTGTGGTAGATTGAGGTGCTATCCCAGTATTCATTTATCTGTTATCATCTCCTTATGATCACATCAGTGAACAAGCTGTCCGGGCTATAGGAAACATTGTAGGTGATGGCTCATCTTTCCAAGACTTGGTTATCAAGTATGGTGCAGTCGATCGTCTGCTGTACCTGCAGTTCCTGATATGTCATCTTTAGCATGTGGTTCCTTACATAATCTTACCTGGATACTTTCAAGCCTCTGTTGAAACAAGAATCCTGCACCCCCATTAGATGCTGTTGAGCAAATTCTTCCTACTTGAGTTCATCTCCTGCATCACGATGATCTAGAATATCAGCAGATATCTGCTAGGCCATTTCCTATCTTACTAATGGTCAAAATGAATGGATTGAAATGTTTGTGAAAACTGGAGTTGTGCCCCAGCTTGTGAAGCTCCTAGGGGCTACTGAATTGTCAATTGTGACTCCTGCACTAAGAGCCATAGGGAATATTGTTACGGGGACAGACAAATAGATTCAGATTGTAATAGATGCAAGAACACTTGCCGTCTTTCCTAGCCTGCTAACTAACTCCAAAACTAATATTCAGAAGGAAGCTACATGGACAATGCCAAACATCACAGGTGGCCATCAGGACCAGATACAGCAAGCAGTGAATCATGGATTAGCCCCTTTCTTGTTAGCATTCTTTCTAAGGCAGACTTTAAGACACAAAAGGAAGCTGTATGGGCTGTGACCAACTATACAAGTGGTGGGAACAATTGACCAGATTGTATACCTTGTGCATTATGGCATAATAGAATGGTTTATGAACCTTTTAACTGCAAAAGATACCAAAATTATTCTAATTATTCAGCATGCCATTTCAAATATCTTTCAGGCTGCTGAAAAACTAGGTGAAACTGAGAAACTTAGAATAATGATTGAAGAATGTGGAGGCTTTGACAAAATTGAAGCTCTATAAAACCATAAAAATGAGTCTGCATACAAGGCTTCACTAAGCTTGATTGAGAAGTATTTCTCTGTAGAATAAGAAGATGATCAGAATGTTGTGCCAGAAACTACCTCTGAAGGCTATACCTTCCAAGTTCAGGATGGTACTCCTGGGACTTTTAACATTTAGATTTTACAGCTGAGGTATAAAGTTGTTTGTGTACTATGTTTGGTATAAGTTTGTCTAGCTGTTTCTCTCCTAAGAAACCTTTTTAACTGTGATTTGTTATGTAGCACTTTTTACAACGAAACTATACTTGAACAATTCCAAACTGTATATACAGTATGAAGCCTCTCCTCAGTGCGCTTCTTATTTCTATGTGGAATTTCTTATCTTGCAGTGTGCCCTGTAAGAAAAGATTAAATTCCACACTTCTCTTCAAAAAAAAACTATAGGAATAAAAATCAGATCAGTGATTGCCAAGGACAGAGGAAGGCGAGGGAAATGACTACCAAAGGTCACAAGGGACCCTTGGGAGTTCAATATACTGACTGTGTAGTGGTTACTAAACTATATAAGTATTTGTCAAAATTCATAGAACTGCACAACCTAAAAAGGGTAAATTTTATTGTACGTAAATTATACCTCAATAAATCTGACTTTTAAGTGCAATACTCCAACATTTATGTATACCAATATTTGTTGTAGCTTGGATTATAATATCATAGCTAAAACTATGATTACAATAGTAAGATTAAATTATAAAAGAAAACTAGAAAAATAAGTTTATAAAAATATCTGTTTAAAAAAAGAAAAAATAAATAAAAATAAAAAAAAACAAAAACAAAAAGAATTATAAAAATAAAAACATCTGTTTAAAGAGATTGGAGAGTTTCTACAACAGTGAAAATTGCAGAACTAAGATCTGGAAGATGAGGGACACCAAGAAAAGTGAGCCTGGCACTTGGGACATTTTCCTGTTTGAAGTGATTGCCGATTTTGAATGCAAAATTGGCTGAGCAATTAGCAGAGCTTTAAGCAGACTCATGGAACTTAGTTGACAAAAAATGATATACCAAGGAGCTGAGGGCAAAGATCTCAGGATTTTGGTGGGGACTCTAAAGGGCTACACTTTTGAAGAGTTAATAAGAAATGGGTCAGTCCACTCAAGGATTGAAGGCTTTATTCAAATCACTTCAATCTCTCCAGGCAGAGGTCGGCAAACTACAGCTAATAACCTTCACTGGTCACCTTTTTAATTAGTATAAGGCAGAAAAAAATCGAACTTTCCAATGGTTGCCAGTGCACAAAAGGCCAACAACAGTTTTAAGTTTCCCATATGCATTTCCCAATTACCTCTATGACCCCAAATAACATGCAACGAACCAGACTACATCGAATCAAGAGAGGATTGTGGTGGTAGAATACAACCAATTGTTGCAGTTTAAATTATTAGCTAATAATCTGAACTACAAGTGAACTACATTATCTAGGGCACGGATGGTCAGCAAACTAAAACCTGCCAGCCAAATCAAGCCAGCTGCCTATCTTTGTACTTAAAGCTTTACTGAGGGTAAGTGGATGTGGCTCAAGCGATTGGGCTCCCGTCTACCATATAGGAGGTTCAGGATTTGATTCCCGGGGCCTCCTGGTGAAAGGGAAGCTGGCCTGAGCGGCGAGCTGGCTCAAGCGGTGAGCTGGCCCGTGGAGTGGTGGCCCGTGCAGGAGTGCTGGCCACGCAGGAGTGCTGGCCCACGCAGAGAGCTGGCGCAGCAAGATGACGCAACAAAAAGAGACACAGAGGAGAGACAGTAAGAGACGCAGTAGACCCAGGAAGCTGAGGTGGCGCAAGAGATTGAGTGCCTCTATCCTACCCTGAAAGGTCCCAAGATTGGTTCCTGGTGCCACCCAAAGAGAAGACAAGCAGACAAAGAAGAACATACGGAGAGCAGACAGCAAGTGAAAAACAATGAGGAGGGAGAGGGGGAATAAATAAATCTTTTAAAAAAAAAAATAAGCTTAAAAAAAACCTTTACTGGGGAAGTGGATGTGGCTCAAGCAGTTGGGCACCAGCCTACCAAATGGCAGGTCCCAGGTTCAGTTCCCAGTACCTCCTAAAGAAGACAAGCAAGACAGCAAGATGACACAAGATGACGAAACAAGATGAAGCGACGAAAAGACACAACAAGGAAACACAATAAGAGACAACAAGTGGGAGTGGAGGAGGCTCAAGACATTGTGCACCTCCCTCCTACATGGGAGGTCCCGTGCTCGGTTCCCAGTGCTTCCTAAAATGACGACAAGCACACAACCAACAGATACAGAGAGCAGACAGTGAGTGTGAACAATGGGGGGGGAGGGGTAATAAATAAAGCTTAAAAAAAAAATTAGCTTTACTTGACCACAGCCACACATACTACAAAGGCAGAGTTGAGAAGCTGTTAGAGATAACTAAAAATATTTACTAAATGGCCTTTTATAGGCAAACTTTGTCAACCCCTAGCCTACAGTAATGAGAATGAATAACCTATTGCCACGTGGAACAATATACATTAATCTCACAAGCATAATGTTGGGCAAAAGAAGCTACAGACACAAGAATACAAATTGTATGACTTCATTTATAAAGCTCAAGATGAGGCAAAATTAATCTCTGGTGTTAGAAGTTAGGTGGTGAGTGGAAGGGGACATGAGAAAGCCAAGTTTCTGGAGTAATACTCTATTTCTTGACCTGGGTTGGTGCTGCACTACTGTGTTCAGCTTGAAAATTCATTGAGCAGTACACAAATTGTGCAGTTTATTGTATGTATATGATACTTTAATAAAAGTGTACTTACAGATGAGGAAGATATAATATATTGAAATGGAAAGACAGTCCTGATATGGTAAGTGAAAAAAATTACAGGTCAGTTTATATTTTTCCCCTCCAATGAATATTTATGTTTACACAAATATACAAATTTGGAAACTTTTCAGCAATATGCTTGGGACAGCACTCCTGTGCGGACCAGCTTGCCTTCACCAGGAGGCCCTGGGAACCGAACCCTAGACCTCCTTTATGGTAGATGGGAGCCCAATCGCTTAAGCCACGTCTGCTTTCCTATACTGCATCTTTTCTTTCATGTATTAGTGGATCCCAGAATGCCACAAGGATCCAAACAAGGGTAGTTTCAGACACAGAGAGAGGATGCATGTTTCCAAGTATAGGAGTTAGAAAACAATCATTTACTGAATAGCTGTATGACTTTGAGAAAGTCAGTCAATCTCTCTGGGCTTCAATTTCTTACTTGAAAACAAGATGATAGTTCTTCTACCTAACTCTGAGTTATGGCAAAGATCAAATGATATAGGGTATGTGACAATACATTAAATAATAAAGTGGTAGATAATTATCATACTTAGTAAATTCTTGACTGAATAATTTAAATCTTTCACTACTGAACTGTATGCACAGTTTTATGTTCCTGATGTTTGCTCATTTTTATATAAGGCCCAATGTTTTACAGAACCCATGTAAAACATGCCTGGTCATGTTCTAGTTAATTCAAAGAACTACTATTACAACTTTCTCCTTTCCTCCAAGTATTCTGTAGTGTCCATTACCAGCATTATAAAACACAGAACCTGTTTAGTTAAAAATAAAATTAAACAAAAGTATGAAGTTATGAATTCTGTTCACCTAAACTCTGTTCCTGGTTCTCCTACTTGAACTCATGCTTTAAACTTCAATGTTTCCATATATGAAATGGATATCATAAGGATGTTCAACAATTACAATAGCCACAAAATTCTTTAGCTCCTTGAAAAAATTAGATATAAAATATACATGAAAAAATACATATTTATTATTCACGTAACAAATGCTGTCTTAACACATCTCATTGGAGAAGTGTTCCTGATTTCTCAAACAACACCTAGAATACAGAGCTATGCAAATTAACTGGCATCAATAAATCCCTGCATTAATGATTAGACCTTGTATATCTTTAGAATGGGTAAATATAATTTCTGTTCTAGTCTTAAAATAGTTTGGTTTCAGACAAATTAAGGCCTTTTTGAAAATTCAGTGTTAAAGTTGAGTATGATATCAGAATGAAATTCAAAATAAACAGTCACCATGTAAGTCACAACATTTATACACTACTTTATTTTTGAAAGATTTAATATGGCCTTTATGATTTCAAATGTTTCAATTAGTTAACAGTGCTGCAGTCTGAAACAGCCCACTTCACTAAATGAAATAAGGTGGCTTTCAGTACATTTAGAAACTAATCAGGTTGCTAGGGGAATGATAGGCAGTGCATGACATTACTAGCTCCTAACTTAAAGCCTTAAGGGTTGACTAAAGAGTTAGGAAACTTTGAAGACTGTTTATCCAATTAATTTGTATTTGTTCACATTTATTTTGATACAGTGGGTTAAGGGGGAGAATTAAATTCTTTTGTAATTAAGTCCTGTATTGTCAAGGATGGCCAAGAGGTAAACAGACCTAAAATGTGAACTCTCTCAGGTATCGGATTCATTCAAAAACATAAATCTTCGTTTTAGGTTTTATTATAAAATATGTTTAAGTTTATCCCATTCATTCCTTTACTATTTCAACTTAGAAACTTAGAGGCCACCTTGAAATACGTACTTGAAAGCAACCACGGGCAAAAGTTTTATGGTAAAATAGAACTTTACTGAAAAATATTTAGGAGTCATTATATTGACAAAATGTCAAGAAACTTTAAAAATAACGTAAATCCAGCTGTAATTATATGCAGTTATTCCTTTCAAAATTTAGTCATTTTTTCCCCCCTAACACTACAGTATTTTGCTTTAAAACCTGTAACAAGGCAGAGCTTCTTCGATATCAAAATCTTTTAGAAACCTGGCTCAGAGGAAGCCACACACTGTTTACAGTGCTAGAAAGGATCTGTATGGTCATTCTAGGACAACTGTCACTGCCACCAGCATGTCTGGGTGTTTCACTGGAACTTGGGTCATGCAGAAGAGTGGGGGAAGAGTGGGGGTCTGAACAATGTGAATAGTTAGGGTTTCCTGACAGAGTAAAGAGTTAATAGAGAATCGCAGAAGCTGAGGGTCTGACCAGCAGGGAAGCAGTCTCCAGGGGCAGATCAATTCCGGGGCTATCTCGCCGCCACCCGCAGCAAAGGGACGCAGGTGTTGCCCTCCCTCGGCGAACCCACCGCTTTCTGCCCCTCCCCGCCGCTCCCTGCCCGCCCTCACCCGCCCCACCTCGTTACCTTTCTCGTCTTCATCGATGCGCAAGGCAATGGAGATGTACTCGAAGGCCTGCTTGTGGAAGGCTCGGACGCGCTCGGCCTCCCCTCCCAGCACAGGCGCCTGGGACGACGCGGAGGCCGGCGCGGCCGGGGAGCTCCTCTTAGCGGCCATGAGGGCGCGGGAGAAGCGCTGGCAGAGCCACACCAAGAGGAGCCCCAGGTGGAAAGCGACCCAGCGCAGCAGCGCGAAGCCGACGAACAGCGGGTAGGAAAAGTAGTACAGGTTTCGCTTATGAGGCGACTCTTGCGCAGGGGCCGGCCGGGCGGCGGGAGGGGCGGGAGCCAGGCAGGGGGGCGGAGGCCTGGGAGGCACCGGGCTGCTGGGGCCGCCGGAGCCTTTCTTCTTCCCTCGTCCACCCGGAGAATTCATTCACAGCTCCCACTGCCGCCGTCGCCATAACCCGCCACCCGCAGACCGACGGCGACCAAGCGACGGCAGCGGCTACTGCGACAGCGAAGGCCACAGACCCTCGCGCGCCCGCGGGCCCCAGGGGCTTTGCACCACCTCGCGCGGCCCGCCGGCCCCGCCCCTTTCTCTTTCCTTGCCCGGGAGCACAACCCCTTCTCTGGTCTGTCGGAGACGAGTCCGGGCTTCAGCCCCTCCCTCTCTGTCCTCTCAGCCGCTTCGTAGCTCAGTGCGGCGGCCGTGCGCGCGCACGTCCCGCCCCCATGTCTTTCTCCGGCGAGCACGCGCACGCCGCAGTCTTTGTTGACTTGGGCTCCTCCAGTGCGCGTGTGCGACGCCCGCCCTCGGTCATCTACTCCTCAGAACTGCAGTTCCCAGTGTACAGTTCGGCACGTAGTTTTCTGTGCCGAGTCGCTCTGTTGACTACGCTGCTTGTGGGATCTTCTCGGCGGAGGACAACTGCTGGTCAGGGTCGCTCGATCGTTCGCCGAACTCTTGTCTCACAATGTCTTTTTTTTTTTTTTTTTTTAAATTTTCCAGCATTCTCTGCATCCTCTCCTTTGGGGAATTACCTCTTCTATTCTGCTTCCTGGCTTCTGAGGGACAAGCACAGGACCTCGCCGACAGAATTACAGAGGTGGAAACGCCAGGCCAACCGAACGCATCTTCTGGGCTAAACGGATTAATTCACTGTCT
>JAQZBX010015382.1:26304-37793 GCA_029593785.1 Cabassous unicinctus
GGGGGGGGGGGTATGGTAAAGACTGGGGTTTGTATCCTGATTCTGCCACGTATTAGTTATGTGATATGAAGCAAGTTCCTTTGTTTGTCAGCCCCTCTGTAAAATAGGTGGAATAAGTAAATTACAAAATGAAATAATGCACCTTATACATCTAGCATAGTACCTACAAATAACAAGTCTCAATAAATATTTCCGATTCTCTCTATACTTGCACTGCCATCCCAGATTTCATAATCTCCTGGGATCTCAATTTTCAATACTCATCTGCTTCTTGGAGTATATCCCAGTTTCAGAACAATTTTCTGAATTAATTTCCTAAATGCATATCAAGAAAAATAGTGCCTTGACATCACACTGACCTTATAATCTCCCTGGATTGAAGAATATAACATATTCAGCCATTTACCCTTCAGTGTGACAGCCTCCTAGATTTTAGATGGTAAGACTTCCAAAACACTTCATCTTGAATAGAATCTGGGCCAGTTTCACGAGAATAAAAATGAACTGAGTACTGTGCTAACTAACCCAGGACATTCAGTCATTTTTATCACTTTAACCCACTAATTTATTTACCAAATGCCTACCACCAAATGTGTGTGTGTGTATGCTACTTGCCTTCTAAGGAATTTGTCAAACCTTCATCTTGAGACATGCTAGAGTATTTGAAGTAGGGACCTATTTTAGTCAGAGTTCTCCAGAAAAACATATATAATATAGAGGGTGGGAAGAAATTTATTTATATAATAGTCTCATGCATTTTGGGGGCTGGCAAATTTGAAATTTGTAGGGCGTGCAGGCAGGCAGGCAGGCAGAAAACTCAGGCAGGAGTTGATGCTACAAATGTCTTACCCAGGAAATCTATTTTTATTTTAAAGGCCTTCAATGGATTAGATGAGTCCTCCCACATCTACAACATACCTTCAAAGCTAAACCTAGATTAATGTTTGATTAAATAACTGGGTACTATAGCCTAGCCAAGTAGGCACATAGGACCATCACAGAACCAATGACAGATATTAAGGTTCTCTTATCAATTAAAAAAAAAAAAAAAAGTAAAGTAAAATGGCACACTTAGAGGCAAGATAGGAATGTCTGATTTTGAAAAAGGCAAAAAACAAAATAGAGAAACAACAAAAATACATAAAAATACAATTAAATTTTTAAAAAGATGGGTGTAAATGATGGGAGGAGTGGAATAATAATTAGGAGATGATTATATTCTCATATTAACAAGCAGAAACAGTTGTGAACAACTAATAATTTTGCTGAATTGGGGCCACGTTGTGGCACATATTACTCATTGGTTTGTTGAACAATATGTATTAAGCACAGATGATGTGCCAGGCAATGAGGAAGATGGCAGAATTACCCGTAGGGAGCAAGATCTATTTTATAGTCTACTGCAGTGGCCAAAAACTCAAATAGCAATAGTGACCAGGCATATGACATAATATGAGCACCCAGTGTGGGTGTAACATTCACAAAATGCATAAATGATGTGATGGATGGAGATCATGAGAAGCTGGAGAGTAGCATCCCCCAATTAAATGGACAGCTGTGACTTAACTCCAGCTGATTTTTGCCTTTTTGGAAAGTGGGGCCTAATGTTACCAAATTTTTCTAACATTTGAAGAGAAACCGGAATTGTGAATTTTTTTGTGAAATCAATTGGCTAGGTAGGAAACATTTGCTCAAAATAAAAACAACATAACTATTCCCATTACAAATGCAAGAAAAGGTACATGTGTTTTCTGTCTGTCTAGTGAGAGCCAAGATTGAATGGGGGAACACAGGAAATTCTATAAACATGGGGAAAGGGAAATAATCTTTGCAACTCAGAAATAAACTTGTAAATAGTGAAAAACAAAACACGTAACTATGAGTCACCAGCTTGAGATTCTCTAGTTTACAGAGGATTTGTTACTTTAGTGAAAGTCGGGATAAATGAGCTCATGGTTTTGAAATAGTAGTAGGCATAAGAAAATAAATCGCTACCTGTAATGTTCAACTTGATTTTTGAAGCTATTGATGTTATGGAAAAATAGAGTCAGTTACTACAGAATTTTAAATGAATGCCTTAGAATGGCAATGTGGATGATCAAAGAGTGTATTCAATCAGCCCTCTTTAAAAAAGTACTTGTGTATGTAAATATAATATTAAATTTCTATATTTATGCTGTGCAGGGCATGTTTACTCCAGTGTATATGAAAACAGGGTATTAGGAACTATTATCACCAGTTGAATGTTAGGAGGCATAAAAGGAGTTATTTTCAAGGGTGGTTTCTATCAGCTACAGTAGTTTCAGAAACTCCTTTATGCTTGAGAACCTCGTACTTGTCAGGGTTCTCCAAAAAACAGAACAGGATATATATTACATAAATATATAAAGAGTTTTATTATAAAGAATTGTCTCTCATGACCATGGGACCTGACAATTCTGAACTCTGTAGGACTGGCTGCATGCTGGAAACTCTGATAAAAGTAATGAAGCCCTTAGTCCTAATTCCCTAGAGCAGCAGTTCTTAACCTTTTTGTTCCATGGATCCTTTTGCCAATCAGGTGAAAACCACAGACCCCTTACTAAGTCCACATTATTCTGTGTATTTATTTAATAAATATAGGGAAGCGGGTGTGGCTCAGTGGATGGAGCCCCCGTTTGCCATGTGGGAGGCCCGGGTTCGCTTCCCGAGGCCTCCTTGTGAGGGCAGGCCGGCTTGCGCAGGCCGGCTTGCGCGGCGCCTGGGCTGATGCGGCAGGACCTCACAGCAAGGGGGAGATGGGCAGACGCGGAGAGGGCGCGCAGCGAGTGGACACAGCAGCGCGGGCAGCAAGGTGGGGATAAATAAATAAATGAAATAAATAAATCTTTTTAAAAAATAAATAAATAAATATATCACACCCACACCAACACATCCCCACAAGAATAATGTTTTTGGTTTTTTTTTATTTCATTTCAAGCTCATGGACCCCTTGTTAAGAACCCCTGCCCTCCCTTCTATTTAAACCTATACTTGGTGCTGGTGATTGTAGGTGTATGTCCAGAGACTTGAGTCTTTGGGCTGTCCACGTGCCAGCTGGGCCTGGAACCTTGGTGGAGTTGCAACACTTACTCTACAGCTCATTGGACTCACCCAGGACAACTGGCGGGGAGATGATGATGGACAATGGCTGTCCCAGGGAACAGAGAGAGTCTGCAGCTGCAGGCAGGATAGTCCCATCCATCTTCCCCATGGGATATAAGCCCCCTCTCAATTGGAGGTGGAATAGACGTCACCATCCCAGAATCCTCGGGATTGGGGGAGGAGCAATGGACTAGAGTGGACTTACTGGTATTCTACTATAGACATATTGTGATTCTAGCAATGGAAGAAATTACAACATTGACGTGGAGCCAGTGACTACTGGAGGCTCTGGGGGCAGGGAAAGGGAAAAACAGTTGTAATACGGGGGCTTTTTCGGGACTTAGGAATTGTCTTGAGTGAAGTTGCAACGACAGATATAGCCATTGTATATCATCACATAACATGCACAACTGTGTGGGAGAGAGTGTAGAATACAATGTGACATATGGTCCATGCTTAATGGTAAAGCCTCAGGATGCATTTATCAATTGCAATGAATGTGCCACAC
This sequence comes from Cabassous unicinctus, assembly GCA_029593785.1. Lineage (NCBI taxonomy): Eukaryota > Metazoa > Chordata > Mammalia > Cingulata > Chlamyphoridae > Cabassous > Cabassous unicinctus. Next base: position 29,936 of record JAQZBX010015382.1, read on the forward strand.
TAATGAAGGATGTTTATGAGGGAGGGTGTGGGAGGTGTGGGGAGTGGGGCATATGAGAATCCCTGTATTTTTTGTGTACCATTTATGTAATCCAAGTATCTTTTAAAAAATTTAAAAAGGTAAAGAAAGAAATAAAGACAAAAAAGGAACCCCTGCCCTAGAGGAAGCTAGTTGACTGAAAAGTCCACCAAGAGGCAATGCCAAAGTTGAATCCAAATCCTTCTTCTGACCTCTGAAATTCTCATTTCTGGCTTTTAAGACCTCCAACTAATTAGATGAGGAGACTCCCCATATTGCTGAGGGCAGTTTCCTTTGTTCATCATAGATGCAATCAACTTATTATAGATGCAAATCCCATTTCAAAATACCCTCACATTAACAAGGAAACAAGTGCTTGACCAAACAACTGGACACCATAACCTAGTCAAGTTGACACATGAAATTAACCATCACCCCCTCCTTCCCTTCTTGTTAGATAAGTTCAATTCCTACATTCTTGTAAGGATATGTGTTTCTCCATTTACTCTCTTTAGTGTTTCAGTTTGTAGTACGTTTTTCCCTCACCAGCCCCCCTCCCCCCCATTGGGTTTTTTCCTTTGAGGCTTTGCTTAAATATTCTTTCCCAGATCCTCCAGAGATATCTATGTGCATTCACCTTGGCCTCATGTAAACTTCTTCAGAATTTATGGTCTATATGATTTATCTTAACCTTTAATCAATTATTAGCTTATATATATTTTTTGCGATCCATTCATTCAACATTTTTTTTACTTTATTTTGTACATTTAATAATCAAAAATATAAACAATTAAAAACTAAAAAGATTGCGAATATTCTCGCTGTCCTGATTTTGTGATAATCAGGGTAGGCTAAACATTTGCTATATTAGAAACCATGCATATGTCCCCAGACCTAGTTTTTCTCCCTAGGTCTGGTTTTTAGAATGCTGGTGATAAACCAAGCCTGATTTGCTATATGACTATCCTGTATGGGAAATGACTGTAACTCTAGGTATCTTTGGTCAACCTTAAGAAATATAGCAGGGGGCGGATGTGGCTCAAATGGCTAGGCGTCCGTCTCCCATATGGAGGGACCTGGGTTCGATCCCCGGGACCTCCCAGTAAAAACTTAAAAAAGAAAAATATAGAAAGCACGCGGGCCGCCAGGCCCCATGTGTGGGTGCACCGTCAGGCCCTGTGAGCGGGTGAGCCCCCCAGGCCCCACAAGTGGGTGCATCGCCAGGCCCCGCTGAGCCACGCAGCAAGATGCTGACGTAACAGGAGAGTGACACAAGGGAGAGCCAAGATGAGACGTGCCGAAAAACCAGGAACTAAGGTGGCACAGGCAGTAGGACGCCTCTCTCCCACATCAGAGGTTCCAAGGATCAAATCCAAATGAAGACAGGAGGGAGAAGGAAGAGAAGAGAGGGCAGGAAACGGACACAGAATTGCCCAGCGAATGGACACAAAAACAGCAAAAATGTGGGGAGGGGGGTAAAATGGATTAAATAAATAAATAAATCTTTTTTTAAAAAGTATAGGGAAGTAAGGTACGGACCACAGTAGTAATACTTTGACGATGCTCTTTCATAATTTGTTAACAAATGTTTCACAACAATGCAAAGTATTTGTGGTGGGGTGATGTGTGGGAGCCCTGTATGATGTTATGCATGTTTGTTTTGTAAGTTCACAATGTTTACTAAACACTTATTGTTTATGAATGTTCATGTATGAATGTATACTTCAATAAATTGATTTTAAAATGGAAAAAAAATAAACTAAAAAGAAAACACAGTTGAATAAAAACACATCTCAATTAAATGTACTGGATACATATAAAAAATTTTTAAATCATACAACATGTTACACAATATATTTCGTTCATAGTAGCTCAATCATACAGTATTTGTCCTTTTATGTCTGGCTTGCTTTGCTCAACGTAACGTCCTTCAGGTTCATCCATGTTGTCATATGCTTTACGACTTCATTTCTTCTTACAGTGCATAATATTCCATCATGTGAATACACCACAGTTTGTTTATCCATTCATCTGTTGATTTTGGCAATCATGAATAATATTGCTATGAACATAGATGTGCAGATGTATGTTCATGTCACTGCTCTCAGTTCTTCTGGGTATATACCCAGTAGTGGTATTGCAGGGTCACATGGCAAGTCTATATTCAACTTCTTTAGAAACTGCCAAACAATCCTCCAGAGTGGCTGTACCTTTCTGCATTCCCACCAACAGTGAAGAAGTGTTCCTGTCTCTTCATATCTCCACATCTCCACATCCTTTCCAACAGATCCTCTCTGTCTTTTTATTAGTGGCCATTCTGATAGGTGTGAAATGATATTTCATTGTAGTTTTGATCTGCATTTCCCTAAATATTAGTGGATGTTGAGCATTTCTTCATGTGTTTTTTTGCCATTTGTATTTCTTCTTTGGACAAATGTCTATTCAAGTCTTTGTTTTGTTTTTTAAGGATTTATTTATTTATTTACTTTTTTTTTTTTAAAGATTTATTTATTTTTTATTTATTTATCCCCCCCTGCTGCTTGTGCTGCTGTGTCCATTCGCTGTGTGTTTTCTCCATGTCTGCTTATCTCCCCCTTGCTGTGAGGTCTTGCCGCATCAGCCCACGGCGCCGCGCGAGCCGGCCTGCCCTCACAAGGAGGCCTCGGGACGCGAACCCGGGCCTCCCATATGGTAAACAGGGGCTCTATCCACTGAGCCACACCCGCTTCCCTATTTATTTACTTTTATCCATTTCCCCCACCACCCCGTTTTTGCTGTTTTTGTGCCCATTCGTTGGGCAACTCTCTGTGTCTGTTTCCTGCCCTCTCTTCTCATCCTTCTCCTCCTGTCTTCACTGGGATTCTATCCTTGGAACCTCCGATGGATGTGGGAGAGAGACGTCCTACCGTCTGTGCCACCTTAGTTCCTGTTTTTTCGACGTGTATTATCTGGGCTCTCCCTTGTGTCACTCTCCTGTTACATCAGCATCTTGCTGCGTGGCTCGCGGGCACTGACAGCGCACCCACCTATGGGGCCTGACGGTGCACCCGTGCACAGGGTTTGGGGGGCTCACCACTTGCAGGGCCTGACAATGCACCCGCACACGGAGCCTGGTGCCCCACACACCTTCTATATTTTCTTTTTTTAATTTTTACCGGGAGGTCCCAGGATCAAACCCAGGTCCCTCCATATGGGAGAGGGACGCCCAACCATTTGAGCCACATCCGTCCCCCTGCTATATCTCTTAAGGTTGACCAAAGATACCTAGAGTTACAGTCTTTTCCCATATAGTAAATCAGGCTTAGTTTGTCACCAGCATTCTAAAAACCAGACCTAGGAGAGAAACTAGGTCTGGGGACACATTCTTGGTTTCTAATATAGCAAATGTTTAGCCTACCCTGATTATCACAAAATCAGGACAGCGAGAATATTCACATGGGTCATTTGTCTTTTTATTGTTGAGTTGTAACTTCTCTGTATATTTCCTGGATATTAAACCCTTATCAGATATGTGATTTCCAAATATTTTCTCCCAAGTTTATATTGTTATTTATTTAAAATTTTTAAAATATTTATTTATTTATTTTACTTTTATCCATTTTAACACCCCACCCCCTCCTTTTTTTTGCTGTTTTGTGTCCATTTTCTGGGCAATTCTCTGTGTCTGCTTCCTGCCCTCTCTTCTCATCCTTCTCCTGTCTTCACCAAGATTCAATCCTGGGAGCCTCCGATGTGGGAGAGGGGCGTTTTGCCACCTGTGCCACCTCGTTTCCTGGTTTTTCAGCGCATCTCGTCTTGGCTCTCCCTAGTTTCACTCTCCTGTTATATCATCGCCTTGCTGCGTGGCTTGGCGGGAGCTGGGCACGTCCGCGTGTGGGACCTGGGGGCTCACCCACTCGTGGGGCCTGGTGGCCTGCGTGCCTTCTATATTTTTTCCTTTTTTAAAAAATTTTACTGGGTGGTCCCGGGGATTGAACCCAGGTCCCCCCATATGGGAGACAGACGCCCAACCATTGAGCCACATCCGACCCCCTATATTGTTATTTAAATGTATCTCATGTATATGTCTAATCTAGCTGAACTAAAAAATTTATGAGGGCAGGGACTGCAATTTATATTTATCTTAACCTCCCTGTGTCAGGGGTCCCCAAGTCCACACTCAGGCTTGGTGATTCATTAGGACAACACTCAGGTCTCAACATATAGTCATATTCATGGGTATGATTTATTATAAGAAAAGGATAAATTGCAAAACCAGCAAGGGAAAGGTTACATGAGACAAAGTCCGGAGGAAACCAGATGCAAGCTTCCAGGAATCCTCTGCCAGTAGAATAACAAAGGACATGCTTAATTCCTCCAGCAACAAGTTGTGACAACATATGGGAAAAGGTGTCTATCAGGGAAGCTCATCAGAGACTCAGTGCCCAGTGTTTTATTGGGGCTGGTCATATAGGCACCCTCTGCCTAGCATGTACCAAAATTACAGATTCCCAGAAGGAAACCAGGTGCTTAGCATAAGCCATAATGTTTACATAAACAGGGAACCACTTTTAACATTCAGGTTAAGTTTTATATCAGTGTAAGGAACTGTTTCCCATTCAAGTTCCCAGTTGCCAGCCAATGCCAACCTTGCAAGCAAGCCTTTCTAAAGATAGCAATCACAGACCAATTTTGTTAACTCTTTTCTGGAAACTTCCCAAGAGGCCTAAACACATAATGATCACTAAATACTTGATTGAAGGGAAAAAGGCTGAACTGGAAGAAAGATTTTTCTTTTATACCATCATGTAAAATCAATTAAAGTCATTACATAAATATTCTTTCCATTATTGCAATTATTACCTAAAATAATCTTCATGTTTTCCAATTAAAAATTATTTAAATATTTTTACCCTTTCAATTACAATTTTTTAATGAGAGCAGTTGTAGGTTTATAGAAAAATCATTCAAAATGTAGAGTTCCCATGTACCCCCCTTTAAGATTTCAATTTTAAAACTCATGTTTTTCATAAAAGTTCAAACAATATAAAAGTTTATAAATAAAAAGCAAGGAATTTCCCTCTCCATTTTCCCTCTCCACTGGTAACCACTATCATTAGTATTTTGTTTATCTCTCAAGGTTTTTTCCTATGTACATACACTCACATATGTGCAAAACAAAATCTTACTATACAAATTTTCATACAATGTGCATTTTTCACATAAAATTATGTTGTGAATATCTTTTCATGCCAGTACCTATAGATCTACCCCATTTTTTTCATTCTGCCAATTTCACATTGTTTGGATATACCATGATTTAACCAATTCCCAATTTTTTTCCTATTAAAAACTATCTTAAAATAAGTATCTTTCTATTTTGCATATTTTTCTGAGTATTTCCATGGGATAAACTCCTACAGTTGGAATTACTGTGTCATAGCAAAAATTCTGTTTAACTTAGCTCTTTTATTGTAAGCTCACATTGGGTAGGAACTTTTTACATGCAATGTGGTAGTATACTTTTTTTTCTTCTTTTTTGGCTAATTACACAGCTTCCATTCCCTTTTTTCCCTCTTCCTAACCATACTCAGATTTTCTCTTGCAGAACCAATCCTTTCCATTGTGTAGCAGCCATGCAATTTAGCTGGGATTAGCTCTACCACCAGGTTATATCCTTATCATTGTTCAGGAATGGGCAGTAATTCTGGCCTGCACGAGGCATTCACCTTACCAAAATAGTTGGTTCAGGTTGGACAGATCAGAGCAAAGTTCAGACTTCAGTTTCTCACATTGAATGTGGAAAAAGAAAACACGTTGCTTTGATTACTTCTGGCAATCATCTCACAGCCACAAGAAAAGCAGCTTGAGGGTGAAGTTGATGTATTCAGGAGTGATAAAGGTGAGGAAATTGCAGAGAACAGTATAGGAACCATGATTGAACGCTACCTGGTGCTTTCAGTTATGTTAGCCCAAAAACCTCCTTTATTGTTTAATAAATTTGAGTTGGGATTTTTATTACTGGAAACCAAAAGCATACTAACTGATACATTTGTCCTCAATTTATGCAGATAGGAGTTCAACCTTTAGAACCTGGTTGAAATTTCAACTTGCCATATAATTAGTTATGTGACATGAAAGTGACAGCTTTTCTGAATTTACTTTATCATCTTTTTTATGGAGATAATCATATTTACTTTACAAGGGTATTAGAGTATTATATGGTAGAATAAGTAAATAATTTAGTAGGTACCTAAGCAGTTGGCCTTTTTTAAGAAATGAATTTTATTAAAACATATTAACAAGCCATACAATCCAGCTTAAGTGTACAATCAGTGGCTATTGGTGTAATTACACAGTTGTGCATTCATCACTGCAGTCAATATTAGAGCATTTTCATTACTCCCATCTAGTCTTCAGAGCCCATTCAGGTTCGCCAGTTGTTCAAACAATGTTTTTCATAGCAAAAAGAACCATTTCAGCATTATGCATCACATTCATTTGTCATGTCTCCTTAGTTTCCTTCAATCTGGATCAGTTCCTCAGTCTTTCCATACTTTCTTGACTTTGCTGCTTTTGACTACTGGAGGTCAGTTATTTTTTGGATGTCCCTCAGTTTGGATTTGTCTGAATAGATTCAGGTGGGGATCTTTGGTAGGAATTTCATAGGAGTGACACTGTGTTCTACTAGTTGCATCCTGTCAGGTAGCACTTGATTTACTTTTCATCTTTATTTTTTTAAATTGTGGTAAAATATACATAACATAAAAATCATTTCAATCATTTTTAAGTAAACAATTCTGTGACATCAAGTACATTGATGATATTTGTAACTTTCATCATCTCAAACAGAAACTCATACCCATTAAGCAATAACTCCCCATTCCTCCCTCCCCCCACATCTGGTAACCATATTCTATTTTCTGTCTCTATGAATTTGCTTATTCTAATTATTTCATATCAGTGAGATCATACAATATTTATACTTTTGTGTCTCATTTATTTCTGTAACACGATATCTTCAAGGTTCATGCATGTTGTATCATGTATCAGTACTTCATTTATTTTTATGTCTGAATAATATTTGCTTGTATGGATATACCACATTTTGTTTATCCATTCATCTGTTGATGGCACTTGGGTTGTTGCTTACACTGTTTGACTATTGTGAGTAATGCTGCCATGAACATCCAACTAGGATGTTTGTTATTAACAAAAATTTCTTGCTTTCAGTTCTTTGAGGTATATACCTAGGAGTGGAATTGTCAGGTCATATGGTAATTCTATGTTTAACCTTCTGAAGAACTGCCAAATTGTTTACCACAGTGGCTGCACCAGTTTACATTCCCACCCATAATATATTAGGGGCCTATTTCTCCACATCCTAGCCAACCCTTGTTATTTTCTAATTTTGTTAATAACAAGCATCCTGGTCACTCTTTTTAATTGGGTTTTTGTCCTTTTGTTATTGAGTTGTACGAGTTCTTTGTATATTATGGATATTAAACATTTATCAGATGTATGGTTTCCAAATATTTTCTCCCACTCTGTAGGATGTCGTTTTACTTTCATGATGAAGTCATTTGATGCACAAAAGTTTTAAATTTTAGTTTAGTCCAATTTATATATATTTTTTCTTTTGTTGTGCTTTTGGAATAAAATCTAGAATCCTGGGAAGCGGGTGTGGCTCAGTGGATAGAGCCCCCGTTTACCATATGGGAGGCCCGGGTTCGCGCCCCGAGGCCTCCTTGTGAGGGCACGCCGGCCTGAGCGGTGCGGTGGGCTGATGCAGCAACCTCACGGCAGGAAGCGGCTGTGGCGCAATGGATAGCGCACCCGTTTACCATATGAGAGGCCCCGG
>JAQZBX010015383.1:0-37598 GCA_029593785.1 Cabassous unicinctus
ATTTTGTTGAGGATTTCAGCATCTAGGTTCATTGGAGAAATTGGTCTGTAATTTTCCTTTCTTGTGGTATCTTTGTTTGGTTTTGGTATTAAGGTAATGTTAGCATTGTAGAATGAGTTAGGCAATATTCCTTCTACTTCTATTTTTTGGAAGAGCTTAAGCAGAATTGGTGCTACCTCTTTCTGAAATGTTTGGTAGAATTCAGCTGTGAAGCCATCTGGTCCTGGGCTCTTCTTAGTTGGGAGGTTTTTGATGACTGAGTCTATCTCTTTACTTGTAATTGGACTGTTGAGTTCATCAATTTCTTCTTTCGTCAATGTAGGCTGTTTGCGAGTTTCTAGAAACTTGTTAATTTCCTCTAAATTGTCATTCTTGTTGGCATATAATTTTTCAAAGTATCCTCTTATGATACTCTTTATTTCTGTGGGGTCAGTAGTGATATCCCCTTGCTCATTCCTTATTTTGTGTATTTGAATCTGTTCTCTCTTTTTCCTTATTAGTCTGGCTAAGGGTTTGTGAATTTTATTGATATTCTCAAAGAACCAGCTTTTGGTTTTGTTTATTGTTTTAGTGGTTTCTTATTCTCTATTTCATTTAGTTTTGCTCAAATCTTTGTTATTTCCTTCTTTCTACTTCCTTTTGGTTTAGTTTCTCATTGTTTTTCCAATGCCTCCAAGTGTGCAGTTAGGTCTTCAATTTTAGCTCTTTCTTCTTTTTTAATATGTGAATTTATGGCTATGAACTTCCCTCTCAGGACTGCTTTCACTGCATCCCATAGGTTTTGATATTTTGTGTTGTCATTTTCATTAGTTTCAAGGTAGTTGCTGATTTCTTTTGAGATTTTCTCCTTGACCCACTGTTTGTCTAAGAGTGAGTTGTTTAACATCCATATCCTGTGCCTATCCTGTTTCTCTGCCCCTTAGTGATTTCCAATTTCATTCCGTTGTGGTCAGAGAAATTACTTCTGTATAATCTCAATCTTTCTGAATTCATTGAGAGTTGTTCTGTGGCCTAGCATGTGGTCTATCTTGGAGTATGTTCCATGTGCACTCGAGAAAATTGTAAATCCTGCTGTATTTGGGTGGAGTGTTCTGTATATGTCTATTAAGTCCAGGTCCTCTAATGAATTGTTGAGAGCCTTTGTTTCTAAATGATTCTCTGTCTAGATGTTCTGTCTAATGATGATAATGGTGTGTTAAAGTCCCCTGCTATAATTGTAGAGGCATTTATTTCTCCACTTAGTTTTTACAGAGTTTGCTTCATGTATTTTGAGGCACCCTGATTAGGTGCATAAATGTTTATGATTATTCTCTCTTATTGAGTGATTACCTCTTTTACTAATATATAGTGTCCATCTTTGTCTCTGACGATAGTTTTGCATTTAAAGTCTTTTTTGCCTGATATTAGAATAGCTACTCCTGCCCTTTTTTGGCTATTGTTATCTTGTAAAATGGCTTTCCAGCAACTCACTTTAAGCCTCCTTGAATCCCTGGGTCGAAGGTGGGTTTCTTGTAGACAGCATATAGATGGATCATATTTCCTTACCCATTCTGCTGATCTGTGTCTCTTGATACCTGAATTTAGTCCATTAATATTCAGTGTTATTACTCATAACAAATTTCTTACTTCAGCCATTTTTCTTCGGGTTAATGTATGTCACATGTTGTTTTGGTTTTGGCTTTTGTCTTGTTAGTTGCTTTTAAACTCTCCTCCAACTCTCTCTCCCTTGTTTTTTCCTTTCAACTTGTTGAACTTCCTTTAGTGTTTCTTGAAGTGCAGGTTTCTTATTGGCATACTCTCGTAATTTCTGTTTATCTGTGAATATTTTAAATTCTCCATCATTTTTGAATGCCGGTTTTGCTGGGTAGAGAATTCATGCCTGAAAGTTTTTTTCTTTTAGTATTTTGACTATGTCTTATGGCGGTCTTTTTCCCTCCATGGTTTCAGCTGAAAAATCAGCACTTAATTTTATTGTGCTTCCCTTGTATGTGATGGTTCTCTTTTCTCTTGCTGCCTTGAGTATTTTCTCTTTGTCTTGAGCATTGGACATTTTGACAAGTATATGTCTTGGAGTTGGCCTGTTGGGATTTATACTGTTTGGGGTGCATTTTGCTTCCTGGAACTGCTCATCCATCTCTCTCAATAGGGTTGGGAAGTTTTCAGCCATTATATCCTTCAACACTTCTTTTGTTCCCTTTCCCTTCTCTTCTCCTTCTGGGACACCCATAATGCGTATGTTTGAGCGTTTTGTGTTTTCAGTTAATTCCCTGAATCCCTGCTGGATTTTTTCTATATTTTTGTCTATTTTTTCTACTACCTGTTTGATTTCAGATGTATTGTCTTCCACATCACTAATTCTTTCTTCTGCCTATTCAAATCTGCTGCTATGTGAATCCAGTGTCTTTTTGATTTCTTGATTGTGCCATTGGTCACCATCATATCCATTATCTTTTTGGGAGTGTTTACAATTTCTTCAGTATGTTCTCCCAGTGTCTTCTTTATATTCTTTTTTTCTTCCTTCACTTCTTTAAGTTGGTCCATGATATTTGTTTGGAAAACTTTGATTAGTTGTTCAATGTTCTGCTTCACTTCATGGTTTTTAGTGTGTTCATTGGATTGGTCCATATTTTTCCTGTTTCTCAGTGTGGTTTGTAATTTTTTGTTGCCCTTTAGTCATCATTTTATCTTGATGGATTTATTCAGTTGATTAGCTTCTCTCTCTGCTCTAGAGTTTTATTTAGCTGTTGGTTCTGTGTGTGTGTAAAGTTTTCTCTTTGATACTTTTTCTTCTTATTTTATTTCCTTGCCTCTTTCTATGTTCCCTTGAAGGCAAAAGATTAGCATCAGAGGAATTGAAAGATGTAAGAAAGGAAGAAGGATAATAGTAATATTGATGGAAGTTACAAGAGGGGCCAAATAAGACTTAATGAAGTAAATATTTAACTCATGTAAGCTGTGTAGAGAAATAGGAAAGAAAGTGGAGTACCTACAATGGGCTGGGAAACCAAATAGAAGAATATATATGTAATGATTTAGAAGGCTAGAATTATGAGGAGGGAGGGTTAGAGTTAAGAAAGGGCTGAAAGGAAAGAGTTAGTATTAATTAAAAAAGAAGAAAACAAAATGGAATAGAAATTGACACCTTTGACTTGTGGGCATATGGAAAAATGTGGTATTTAATAGCCACAACAGAAGGCAGATGGCAGAATGATGAGGGAATGATAAAAGATAGTTTGAAATACAAAATCAATTTATAGAGAGAATGGGAAATTACTGAAGAAGAAGCACAGCAAAGAAGAGACAAGCTAGCAGCAGCTAATTTTAAAAAAATGAAAGAAAGAAGAAAGGGGGGAGGAAAGAGGAAAGAAAAGCAAGAGACAACAAATAAACAGATAAAAACCAAACAACCACACAGGCAAGCAGTCAAACAAAGCTAAGAGGGATCAATATTCCCTGAGGTCCCCGTGGATCCTCTCAACCTGATTGTGTTTATCAATCAATTTCCCCACAAGGTTCTATATGCAGGTCCTGAAGCAGCTTTTGGCTATTAAACTAAATTAAAAAGAATTTATTTTTCATTTCTTAAAGTGACTGTTTTATTTATTTATTTATTTATTTTTACATAATACAGGACCAAAAATGTCCTTCTCTAGACCACCCCCCTCAGGGAGGGGACCATAACTGGGCCCGTGGAAACTAATCAAGCACTTCCCAATTTCTGGATTCCCCAGGAATGCTAAAGTTCTGATGTTTTTCAGTGTAGGAAATTAAAAACAGCAGAATCTGCCCTTCTGGATCAGAGCCCCAGCGTCACTGGTTTACTTGGTAGATTCACCTCTCCTCTCAGCCTGGTGCTGCTTCAAGCTGGCTTATCTGCTCCCCAAAGTTATGAGGGGGTCCAGGCAGCCAAATCGACAGCTAAAATATCCCCTCTCTGCTTTCTTTCAGAACTCTCCCTCTTTTGGAGTGGGCCCCTGTCTCCAGCTCCGCGGGGCCCAGGGTTTATCCCTGGGCAGCTAGTCAAATCAACTTCCTCAGCAGTTTCACCCCTCCCCTCCTCTGGGTGCCAATTCACTGCAGCTGTTTTGTTCATCTAAGTTGCAGGGGGCTTCAGGCAGCCAAATCCCCAAAAATAAAGTTCTCTTGCCGGGGCTCCCCCCTCAGAAAACACTCCCTCCCACCAGCCCTGTCTCTCAGTTACCAGACGGGAGTCGCGGTTCCAACCAGCTTAAAACTCACGAATCTCTATGGTTCAGTCCACATCATCAATCTGTGCAAATAGATGTCCCAAGCTTTTCACTCAACACACCCACAGCACAGACCCCCATGCAGGATCCTGTCCACTATCCTCCGTGCTCTGGGAGCTCTCTATTTGTTTAGGTCTTTTAAAATTTCTTTTAGCATTGTTTTGTAGTTTTCTGCATATAGGTCCTGTACTTCTTTGATTAAATTAACTCCTAGGTATTTGAGTCTTTTTGTTGCTATTGAAAATGGAATTTTCCCCATGATTTGATCCTCAGGGTGTAAAGTACTAGTGTACAAAAACATTACTGATTTTTGCATGTTGATCTTCTATCCTGCCACTTTTCTGAACTCATTTATTAGTTCAAGTAGCTTTGTCATGGATACTTCAGGATTTTCTAAGTACAGGATCATGTCATCTGCAAACAGTGAAAAGTTTTACTTCCTCTTTTCCTATTTGGATGCCTTTAATTTTTTTTTTCTTGTCTAATTTCCCTACCTAGAACTTCTAGTACAATCTTGAATAACAAGGAAGACAGGGGGCATCCTTGTCTTTTTCCCAATCTAAGAGGGAAGGCTTTCAACTTTCCCCCTTTGAGTATGATGTTGGCTGTGGGTTTTTTCAAATATGCCTTCTATCATATTGAGGAATTTTCCTCTTATTCCTGTGTTTTGAAGTGTTTTTTTATCAAAAAAAGGATGCTGGATATTGTCGAATGCATTTTCTGCATCTACTGAGATGATTATGTGTTTTTTTCCCTTCAATTTGTTAATGTGGTGTATTACATTGATTGATTTTCTTATGTTGAACCAGCCTTGCATACCAGGAATAAATCCCACTTGGTCATGATGTATATCTTTTGATATGCTGTTGGATTCAATTTGCAAGTATTTTGTTGAGAATTTTTGCATATGTTTTCATTAGAGAGATTGGTCTGTAATTTTCTTTTCTGGTAGAATCTTTGTATGGCTTTGGTATTAGGGTGATGTTGGTTTCATAAAATGTGTTGGGTAATTTTCCCTCCTCTTCAATTTTTTGGAAGAGTTTAAAGAGGATTGGTGTTAATTCTTTTCAAAATGCTTGGTAGAATTCACCTGTGAAGCCATGTGGTCCTGAACTTTTATTTGCTGGGAGATTTTTGATGATGGATTCAATCTCCTTAAATGTGATTTGTTTGTTAGGTTCTTGTATTTCTTGTAGTGTCAGTGTAGGGTGGTTGTGCATTTCTAGAAATTGTTCCATTTCATTTGGGTTATCTAGTTTGTTGGCATATACATTCTCATAATATCCTTTTATGATTCTTTGTGTTTCTGTGAAATCATTTGTAACTTCCCCCCTTTCATTTCTGATTTTATTTATTTGCATCTTCTCTCTTTTTTTCTTTGTTAGTCTAGCTAGGGGTTTGTCAATTTTATTGATTTTCTCAAAGAACCAGCTTTTGGTTTTGTTTATTTTCTCTATTGTTTTTCTGTTCTCATTTTCAATTATTTCTGCTCTAATCTTTATAATTTCTTTTCTTCTGCTTGCTTTGGAATTGGTTTGCTGTTCTTTTTCTAGTTTCTATAGTTGTTCAGTTAAATCTTTGAGTTTAGCTCTTTCTTGTTTTTTAATATAGACATTTAAGGCTATAAATTTCCCTCTCAAGTCTGCTTTCACTGTATCCCATAAGTTTTGATACATTGTGTTCTCATTTTCATTTGTCTCAATATATTTACTGATTTCACTTGCAATTTCTTCTTTGACCCACCAATTATTTAGGATTGTGTTGTTCAGTTTCCACACATTTGTGAATTTACATTTTACCTGTCTAGTACTGATTTCTAGTTTCATTCCATTATGATCTGAGAAGGTGCTTTGTATAATTTCAGTCTTTTTACATTTATTGAGAGCTGAATTGTGACTTAACACGTGGTCTATCCTGGAGAAAGATCCATGAGCATTTGAGAAGAATGTATAACCTGCTGAGATTGGATGCAGTGTTCTGAATATGTCTGTTAGGTCTAACATCTTTATCATATTGTTCAAGTTCTCTGTTTCCTTGTTGATCTTCTGTCTAGTTGTTCTATCTAATGATGTGAATGGGGTGTTGAAGTCTCCAACGATTATTGTAGAAATGTCTATTTCTTTCTTCAGTTTTGCCAGAGTTTGTCTCATATATTTTGGGGCACCCTGATTAGATGCATAGATGTTTATGACTGTTATATCTTCCTGGTGGATCATCCTTTTTATTAACATATAATGGCCTTCTGTATCTCTTATAACTATTTTTGCATTTAAAGTCTGTTTTGTCTGATATTAGTATAGCTACCCCTGCTCTTTTCTGATTAAAATTCGCATGTAGTATCTTTTTTCATCATTTCACTTTCAGCCAGTTTGTATCCCTGGGTCTAAGGTGAGTTTCTTGTAAGCAGCATATGGATGGCTCATTTTTTTTTATCCATTCTATCAGCCTGCATCATTTGATTGAAGAAAGGACAATTACAGACCAATCTCTCTAATGAACCTAGATGTTAAATGCACAACAAAATATTTGCTAATTGTATTCAACAATATATCAAAAAAATTTAACACCATGACCAAGTAGGTTTCATCCCAGGTATTCAAGGAAGGTTCAACATAAGAAAATCAATCAAAGTAATGCACCACATAAACAAATTGAAAGAAAAAAATCACACAATCATCTTTATAGATGCAGAAAAAGCATTTGACAAAATACAGCACACTTCCCTGATAAAAACACTGCAAAAAATAAGAATAGAAGGAAATTTTCTTAACATGATAGAGGTTATTTATGAGAAACCCACAGCTAACATCATCTTCAGTGGTGAAATCCTAAAAACTTTCACTCTAAGATCGGGAAAAAGACAAGGATGCCCACTATCACCACTCCTAATTAACATTGTCTTAGAAGTACTCGCTCAAGCACTGAGGCAAGAAAAAGGTAGAAAAGGCATCCAAATTGGAAAGAAAGAAGTAAAAATTTCACTATTTGCAAACGACATGATCCTATACATAGAAAGCATGAGAAATCTACAACAAAGCTTCTAGAACTTATAAAGGAGTTCAGTAAAGTCACAGGATATAAGATCAATTGTCAAAAATCAGTAGCATTTCTGTACACAAATAATGAGCAATTTGAGGTGGAAATCAAGAAAACAACTACCATTTACAATAGTACCTAAAAGTTTCAAATACCTAAGAATAAATTTAACTAAAGGTGTAAAGGACTTATATACAGAAAACTACACAACACTGTTCAAGGAAATAAAAAAACACTTAAATAAATGGAAGAATATTCCCTGTTCATGGATAGGAAGACTTAACATCATCAACATGTTTATCCTACCCAAACTAATCTATAGATTTAAGTGCAATCCCAATAAAAATCAACACTATATATTTTAATGAATAAGAAAAATTAACTACAAAATTTATTTGGAAGAGTAAGAGGCTCTGAATCACCAAAGACATACTGAAAAAAAAAATGAAGTTGGGGGTATCACACTATCTGACTTTAAAACATACTACAAAGCTACAGTGGTCAAAAATGCATGATATTGGCACAAGGATAGACATGCTGACCAATGGAGCTGAATTGAGAGTTCCAATATAGATCTTCACATATTCAGTCATCTGATATTCAACAAAGACACCAAGCACCTACAACTGGGAGAGAAAGGCCTCTTCAACAGATAGTGTTTGGAGAACTGGATATCCATATCCAAAAGAATGAGAGTGGAACACCATCTCACACCTTATGCAAAAATCAACTCAAGTTGGATCAAAGATCTAACCATAAAGACCTTGGAAGACAATGTAGGGAAGCATTTACAGGACCTTGTAATAGGAAATGGTTTCATGAACTTCACACCCAAAGCACGAACAGCAAAAGAAATAATAGATAAATGGGATCTCCTCAAAATTAAAAACTTCTGCACCTCAAAGGACGTTATCAAGAAAGTGAAAAGGCAGCCTACACAATGAGAGAAACTATTTGGCAACCACAAATCTGATAGGAGTCTAATATCCTGCATATAAAAAGAAATCCTACATCTTGAAAATAAAAAAACCAAACAACCCATTTAAAAAATGGGCAAGTTACCTGAAATGACACTTCTCCAAGGAAGAAAAAAATGGCTAAAAAGCATATGAAAAGAGGGTCAACATCATTAGCTATTAGGGAAATGCAAATCAAAACTACAGTGAGATACCATCTTACACCCATTACAATGGTGGCTGTTAAAAAAAACAGTGGACTATAAATGTTGGAGAAATTGTGGAAGAATGGGAACCCTCATCCATTGCTAGTGGGATAGAAGAATGGTCCAGCCACTATTCAGGACAGTGTGGCAGTTCCTCAAAATACTAACTATAGAACTTCCATGTGGTCCAGTGATTCCACTGCTGGGTATATACCCAGAATAATTGAAAGCAAAGACATGAGTAGATATATGCACACCAATGTTCATAGCAGCATTGTCCACTATTGCCAAAAGTTGGAATCAACCCAGATGCCCATCAACAGATGAATGGATAAACCAAATGTGGTACATACATACAATGGAATATTACATAGCCTTAAGAAAGAATAAAGTGCTAACACACGGGATAATATGGATGAATCTTGAAGACCTTATGTTGAGTGAAGCATGCCAGGCATTGAAGGATGAACACTACATGACCTCACTGATATGAATTAAGGAAATTGAGCAGACTCAGAGAGCTATTGTCTGGAAGATAGGTTTACAAGGAATAGAAATAGAAGAGAATGTTGTGAGTCATCACCCATATGAACATAATCTCTGGTAAAGTGATAGAGTGTAGTTGCATATTTAAGGGATAGGACAGGACGTAGTGATAATATTGGGTTTGGTGGTGCAGTGTTGGCAGGTGGGTAGATTAGGAAGGGAGGGTTAGAAGGTCCAGGATACTGGGGGGTTGGTTGGGAGAGGGACCAGGTGAACACTGGGGATTTATGGTTATGAGGTTGAAAGTACAGAGGTGGGGAAGCACTTATGGCAATATGACAAGGAAGTGTCACTGGTTTAGGGTGTTGGTTGGGGGGGCATTCGGGACAGGACACACCTGGAGCAGACTTCTAGGGAGTGTGTGAGTATTCATTCTGTCATAATGTGTTGTATGACTGGGTGGATACCCACTTATTGAGCCGGAAGGAGATGGACTCCCATCTTTGTTAGGACTGATTGTTTAGAAATAGACACAGGAGTCTCTCAAGAGCATGGGTGGTTCCTAACAGAGGAGGACAAACCAGTGTGTCAAGACCTCTTGTTGCATGTAACTATGAATTTTGTCATCCAATGAGTCAAGCCAGGGGGTTGCCATGGGCCCCAGTGGGATGTGGAAGGAGGAATAGAATAGATCAGTCAGGGGGTATTTAGTCATCAGTGGAAATGTTTTTCATTACCATACAGTGATGGACACAGGACATGGTAAATACCATCAAAATTTATAAAAGTGTACAGTCTAAAATGTAAATGATAATGTAAACTATTGACATTGTTTAGTAGCTATGTTTCACTATTTGTATATCAGTTATAACGATGCTGCCATCCACATATGAAAAGGTAATAATATGGGGGGGTAAAAAAGGGGGAGGATTTGGGTATATGAGAGTCTCCTGAATTCTGTGAGTGACTTTACTGTTACATAAAACTTCTTTGAGGACAAAATGAAAAATAGTGAGGCACTGGGGAATGAGATGTGGAAGGTGCCATGGTACAGACTGGGCACCAGATATTGCAGTGATGAAAGGCAAAAGGTCAAAAAAACTTTTAAAATATTTTTCATTTTTTAATATCCCAATCTTTTAATTTTATTTCATTTTTAGTTTTTTAAAAAATTATGTATTTTTATCTCTTACATTTAAACTTATCTTTATTATTTCATTTTCCTATTAATTGCATTCAGTTATTGTAATGGCTTCATCTTTGAAGAAGCTTTGGATCACAGAAGTGTTCCAGCTGGGGTGGGGGAGGATCATTGGTGTGAGGTGTCAGGGATGGGGGTTGCATGGGAGGAAGTTCACCTGAGCATAAATATAACATATATTAAAATGTTCAAATGTTCACAGGGCATTGTCACAGTGGGTGGAAAGTCACTCAATAAATGAGAGAATACTGAATTCCCATCCTGGAGAGCTCAGCCACATTCTCTAAGGGAGCAGCAACAGTCCCCCAAGTGCAGGGGCAGGGACTGGTGAGGGATGATGATCCACGGATGGGCCCTTGATATTGATGAATAGCCTTATGAGTCTTTGTTCTTGAAATTGAAACTTAGCCTACTATTGTGGGGTGCCTAAGGGTTGCCTCCTGAGAGCTGCCTTGTTGCTCAAATGTGGCCTCTCTCTAAGCCAAACTCAGCATATGAATGCATTACATTCCTCCCAGCATGAGACATGACTTCCTTGGATGAGACTCCCTGGCACTGAGGGATTGCTACCAAGTGCCAACTGGTAAGGCGACCAGAAAAAAACCTTGAATAAAAGGGGGAAAATGTAAAGACAAATGAATTTATATGGCTAACAGACTTCAAAATGAGTCAGGAGTTCATCCCAGAGGTGATGATTACATACATCTCAGTAGGATCTCATAGAATTCCAAAGTGGATATCACCCCAAACAGTGGGGTTCCTGAGGGCCCTGGAGACACCCAGGTACTATGTCAGGGTGGATATCTCTGGAGTTTGGTGCCTTGCCAGTGGGCCCTACTTTGGAGTTTGTGCTCCAGAGAGTGACAGAGTTGGATTCACCTATGTTTTCCGTGCACATGGTTCATCTGTCCCTTCTATTCAAACCTATACTTGGTGCTGGAGTTTGTAGGTGTTCATCCAGAGACATGAGTCTTTGGTCTGTCCATGTGCCAGTTGGGCCCAGAACCTCAGTGGAGCAACAAGTCCTACTTTACAGCTCATTGGACTCACCCAGGACAACTGGCAGGGAAATGATGATGGAAAACAGCCACCCAAGGGAATCTGCAGCTGCAGGCAGGATAATCCCATCCATCTACCCCACGGGATATAAGCCCCCTCTCAATTGGAGGTGGAGTGGACATCACCATCCCAGACTTCTCAGGATGTGGGGAAGAGCTATGGTCTAGAGTGGACTTAATTTAATTCTACTATGGACATACTGTGATTCAAGCATTGGAAGAAATTACAACATTGAGGTGGAGCCAGTGGCCACTGGAGGCTCCTACAGCAGGGAGAGGGAAAAGAAATTGTAATACAGGGGCTTTTCTGGGACTTGGGAATTGTCCTGAGTGACATTGCCTCGACAGATATAGGCCATTTTATGTCATCATATAAGATGCAGAACTGTGTGGGAGAGGGTGTGGTCTACAATGTGAACTATCATCCATGCTTAATGGCAAATCCCCAGGATGTGTTTATCAATTGCAATTAATGTGCCACACTGATGAAGGATGTTTATGTTGGAGGTTGTGGGAGGTGTGGAAGGTGGGGAACATGGGAATCCCTGTAATTTTTGTGTAACATTTATGTAATCTAAGCATCTTTTTTAAAAAAAGAAAAATTCAAATAAAAGAAAGAAATACTTTATTACACGTGATTATTAGTTAGAGTAACCATCAAGATTTATATATAACCACACACATTTGATGAAATATAAAGGAAAAAACATCACTAATTGGTAACAGCTTCCAAAGTTGTCAATAGTTCTAGATGTTGTAAATGATGTTAATTAGACCTGAGAGAGCTGAATTAGAGAACAGAAAACATGGCTAAATTATGAAAATTCTAAAACCCCAAATCACAGAATAACTGAATTTCTTTTACAAAGCTTTATTTCTATGTCTTTGTTTAATACTGAAAAGTATATTTTATTATTTAGTGGTACACCATTTTGGTCATATATATGATTCTATTAAAACAAAATGTACATTAACCTTCTATAACTATATATAAATAATGTTTTGAAATGCTAAGGGAATGGATTTCAATTGTTCTTTATTGACAATTGATAAAATTCTATGAGAAGCAAAATCATGAGCATAAAAATATGCAGCATATTCTCCAAGTGAACATTGATCTAACACCTTTGGAACCATATAACAATTGAATTCTTTGCAGCAGCTGAATGTGTTTTTGGTGGTTCTGTATATGTGTGCAGCTGGTAGTGTGTTCATGTGAGCAAGTGTCTGAAAGAAAGAAAGTTGAGAAAGTAATGGAAAGTTTTGAGGAGAAGGGAAGCAATGGAAAGAGCATTGTAATATTATATTCTAAAAAGGCAACAATTTTCTTGATGGCCCATTTTTGCATAAACTCACATTTATTCATTAATGATTGTATGTGTGCATTTTTTGGGAAAGACAAAAAGAAGGTGAGGAGTTTAGCAATGAAATAGGTGAAATATGATCATAGTCCTGAAATTTCATTTAAGCAACACTTCCAGAAGATGTATCAATAATTTAAAAAGGAAAATTCTATATTACTGTAAAGCATTTCTGATATATGTGATATAAAACATCATCTTACAAATCTTACAAAAGTTAAAAAGGAGTACATGAGGAAAAATATGAGCAGTTTTTCTAAAGTATTCTATATGATTAATTTCATGTGACATGGAAACTTTAGTCTCCATTTAATCTTATTTCAGCAGTCAAGATTTTGATTTAAAAAAATCCCTAATATTTGAAGGCTCTAGGAAGATATAGAATAATTTTTAAGATGAAAGTCCCTTGGTCATCTATTAGTCTGGTAATATACCTTATCACTAATTGGATACAGATACATGAGTATTAACAGAATGTGTTTACCTCAGAAATATTGCAATGAACCTGTATGCTTGAACCAGATTTTGAAAGTTAAATAAAGATGCTATTGATTTCAGAAAATTAACTAAACAATCACAGAAATGGAGGGATTCTTTTCCTGGATATTACATTCCACAAAGCTTTCTTTACTTCCTTATTCCTGAGGCTGCAGATCAGAGGATTCAACATGGGAATCACTATAGTATAGAACACAAAATCCACTTTGTCCTGATTCAGGGAATAGCTGGAACTAGGTCTCAGATACATATAGATGGAGGTGGCATAGAACAGAATTATAGCTGTCAGGTGGGAGATACAAGTTAACAATGCTTTATGTCTCCTCTCCCCTGAATGCATATGAAAGATGGAAAATAGAATGTAGAAGTAGGAGGTGAGAATCATCAGGATAGACCCACCATATTCACACTAGCAAAAGTGCTTTCAGTCATGCTGCTGTCAGAACAAGGGAGCTTAAAAAGTGGGAGTCTTTCACAGAAGAAGTGATGGATAGCATCGGAAAATGGGTAACATTGGAAAATATAACAATGAGCAGGTAAAAATGAATTTCAAAGCTGATGCAATCAGATATATGATTTCTGAATCAAAGTGGTTTCAGCTTGTTAGGTTATTTTAAAGGCTTTCACTTAAGCTAGATTAAATCATTTTAATTAGCTGTATACATGATCTCTCAGTAATTTTAGATATTCCAAGAGACTAGATAGTCCAATTCTTAATTCTTCCCCTTATTTTGTGTGTGTGTCTAGGCAATTTTATTATTTTTTATTTCTTTTTTTTAGGTACAAGGGCCAGGGATTGAACCCGGGACCTCTTGTGTGGGAAGTTGGTGCTCAACCACTGAGAAACATCACCTTCCCTGAGTTGGTTTTTTCATTTGTTTGCATGTTGTTGTTGTTTTTTTTTTAGGAGGCACTGGGGATAAAACCTGTGGCTTACCATGTGGGAAGCAGACACTCAGCTACCAATCTAGGTTTGCTCTTGAGTAAATAAATAAGAAAGCAAAATTACTTATTACCCTTTGCCCCAATGATCAAGAAGCACTGTACTCTGAGTAAACAAGAACATAGATAAACATTCTTTTTTTAATTATTTTAACTTTTTTTTTTTTTGCAATTATTACCTGTTGCTCTGGTGTAGTTATACTGAGGATGAACCTACAGTTGTTCTGTAACCAAATCCCTGAGTGAAACAAGATGAAATAAACCACATTGGGAGTTTGTATGCAAGGATTATCTATTTTCAAGAGAAATCAAAATGTGTTAGATATTATATAAACTTTATTTCCATTTAAATTCTCAATTATTTTTCTACACTATTCCTTGAAGTTGTAATTATTGTTTACTTCTTTTTGCATTTAAAGCTATCAAAGCTGA
This sequence comes from Cabassous unicinctus, assembly GCA_029593785.1. NCBI lineage: Eukaryota > Metazoa > Chordata > Mammalia > Cingulata > Chlamyphoridae > Cabassous > Cabassous unicinctus. The sequence goes on from JAQZBX010015383.1 coordinate 14,424, forward strand.
ATGGTGTTAAATGATTTTCAAATAAACACACTGCTAAGAACTCGAAGAATCAACATGAACACAAACTTTAAATAAGCAATTAATTTTTAGCTACCGACTAATTCTTGCCCAGTCTATTTTATTTTCTTTTTGGAAATTTTTATTTTGGAATAATTTTAGATTTACAGAAAAGTTGCAAAGGCATTACAGAAAATTCCTATATACTCTCCATTCTGTTTATCCTAATGTTGGCAATGATACATTACCATTCTACATTTCTCAAAACTAAGAAAAATAATTTTGTTCCCAAAGTATTAATTACAGACTTTATTCAGATTTTACACTAATGTTCTTTTTCTTTTCTAGGATCTCATCCAGGATCCCACATTGCATATAGCACCTTTTTTTTTTTTTTTTTTGAAAAAATGAAAACTTTAATGCCCTTAATTTTCTTTTGTGTTTAGCTTTCATCAAATCACATAGGTTTTAAATGTAGTGATCTCATTTCTATATATATTTTTAAATAGTCTGAAAGCTTGGTTTTTAATCTTTTAATTTTTTAATTAGAGGAGTTGTAGGATTATAGAGAAATCATGTAAACTTAAAAAAAATACAGCATTCCCAAATACTCTCCCCATTATTAACACTTTGCATTAATTAGTGTGGTATAGTTACAATTTATAAAAGAATATTATAATTGTACCATTAACTGTAGTCCATAATTTACAACAGTGCATTTTTTCCCACATCACACCCTGTTATCAACACCTTGCAATGATATGGTATATTAATTATAGTCCATCATTTACAATTGGAGTTCACTTTGTTGTGCAGTCCAGTTTTATTATTTAATTTTTATTCTAGTAGCATATATATGACCTAAACTTTCCTCTTTTAAACACCACATTCATATATATAATTTAGTCCTCTTACTTGTTCTCACAATGTTGTGGTACCATCACCACCATCCATTTCCAATATTTTACAGTCAACCTAAATAGAAATTATATACAAATTAAACATTGACTCCCCATTCCCTACTTCCATCCCAGCTCCGGGTAATTGTATTGGGAAAAAATTTAGTGAGTATTGTTCAAACCTAAAAGTGAAACATCATGCAGGAAACTTTGTTAGTCAGCAAACCAATGCCTTGCTAATCAGCACTTTTCATAATTTAGGAGGAGTGATGAGAACTAGAAGAGTGGGCACATTGGGGTATGTTTTGTAACAAACAAGAACAGATAGGGTGCATTCTGGGGAGTATGTGTTCCTCCCTGGGAAGGCTGGCCACTTCCTCAGGGACTGATACACAGACCTTGGAATGTACTGTCCAGGGAGTGTTGTGCTCCTTCCTGAGCAGGCTGGCCACTTCCTCAAGAACTGACACAGTACTCACCAATTGGCATCTATAGTATCGAGTTCATTGATTATGAGCACAATAAAAGGGACAGTCCCTGGTCAGGCCAGTTGAAGTCCCACCCTAGGAGAGGGTGCTCTTCACAGGTGTTTTCAGTCAAGACTCTGGTATCTGCTGCTGAGTTGGGACTTCCCAGCCAAGGGCTAGATATTGGTGAGTTTGTATTTAAAACTGTTCTATTTTTCTGTCATTTCGTGACTCTGTTCAATGTTGGTTTAATCTTTTGATTGATTATGTTATTCTTGTTTCTCACTCTAATTGTCAGTATAGACTTATTAAACTAGATATGCATATATATATTTATGTTGCATCCAATCGTGACTCTGGCCAGGTAAGTTGGTGTGTCCCCCGGTGTGGTGAGCTTATGAATGTATGTATGCATATCATGAAGGATTGGCATATGGCAGTTGGACCCCTGTTTATAAACAATCCTTCATTTCTTTTGTATTCTTTCAATTATTAACAAAAGTTCACTAACTAGATATAGATAGATAGATAGATAGATAGATAGATAGATAGATAGATATACAGATAGATAGATAAATAGAAGATAGATAAAGATTTTGATGTAGATATATTGCATCCAATTGGGATTCTGGCGAGGCATGGGCCAGGTAAGTTGGTGTGTCCCCCGGTTTGGTGAGCTATATCTATATTTATCTATACCATTAAGGATTATGATGCAGCAGTTGGACCTCTGTTTGTAGACAATCCTTTGCTTATTTTATATTTTCCCAATTATTAACAGAAGTTTAATAAAATAAACAAATATATGTCTGTGTATTGCTTTCTTATGCTTAAGTTAAGTCATCATATCAATCTATATACATATATGTATAGCAAAGCATTTTTTCTAGGAGAACAATAATCTACGTTCTAGACTGAAATTCTATTAGTTTGCTTATTCTAATTGTTTCATATCAGTGAGATCATAACAGTATTTGTCCTTCTGTGTCTGGCTAATTTCACTCAAAATAATGTCTTCAAGATTCATCCATGTTGTCATATGTACCAGAACTTCATTCCTTTTTAATGCTGAATATATCCATTGTATATATACTACATTTTGTTTACCATTCATCAGTTGATGGACACTTGTGTTGCTTCCCTCTTTTGGCAATTGTGAATCATGTCACTATGAACATTGATATGCAAATATCTCTTCAATTCCTTGTTTTCAAATATTTTGGGTTTACTTAGTAGAGGGATTGCCAGGTCATATGGTAATTTTATATTTAGCTTTCTGAGAAACTGCTTAACTGTCTTTCATAGTGGCTGCACTATTTTGCATTTCCACGAGCAATGAATGAGTGTTCCTGTTTCTCATCCCCTACAAAACTTGAATTATGTCGTTTTAATAGTAGTCATTCTAGAGGGTGTGAAGCAGTGTCTTATTTTGTTTTTATTTGCATTTCCCTAATAGCTAATGATTTTGAGCATCTTTTCATGGGCTTTTTAGCCTTTTGTTTATACACTTTGGAAAAACGTCTATTCAAGTATTTTGTCCCATTGTAAATTGTGTTGTTTGTCTTTTTATTGTTGAGCTGTATTATTTCTTTACATATTCTATATATAAACCCATATTAGGGATGTGGTATCCAAATATTTTCTCCCATCGAGTAGGTTGTCTTTTTACTTTAGTAATAATGTCCTTTGATGCACTTTTTTTTTATGAGGTCTCATGAATTTTTTCTTTTGTTGACTGTATTTTGGATGTTAAGTCTAAGAAACCATTTCCTAACTCAAGATCCTGAAGTTGTTTCCTTACATTTTCTTCTTGCAGTTTTATGATCCTTGTTCTTATATTTGGGTCTTTGATCCATTTTGAGTCAATTTTTGTATATAGTGTGAGAGGGATCCTCCTTCATTCCTTTGCATATGGATATCCAGTTGTCCCAGCACCATTTGTTGAAGAAACTATTCTATTCCAATTGAGTGGACATGGCAGCCTTGCCAAAAATCAATTAGCCATGTATGTGAGGGTCTATTTTTGAACAATAGTAACTGGTATTGAATTGGGAAGAACTGAGATCTCAAAAGTATTTAGTGTTCCAAAGCATGAGCATGAATGACCTTCATTTTATTTAGATCTTCTTCAATTTCTTTTAGCAAAGTTTAGTAGTTTTCCATGTGTAAGTCTTTTATATCCTCAGTTAAATTTGTTCCTAGATATTTTATTCTTTCCATTGCTATTTTAAATATATTTTTTCTTGGTTTCCACCTCAGATTGCTCATTGCTCATGTATAGAAAACAACACTGAATTTTGCATATTGGTTTTGTACCCCACCACTTTCCTGACTTCATTTATTAGCTCTAGTAGCTTTGTTGTAGGATTTTGGGGACTTTCTATATACAGGATGATGTCATCTGCAAATAATGAATGCTTTATTTCTTTCTTTCAGGTTTGGAGGCCTTTTATTTCTTTTTCTTGCATAAATGCTCAGGCTAGAAATTCCAGTCGAATTTTGAATAATGTGGTAACAGTTGGCATCTTTGTGTTGTTCCATTTCTTAGAAGGAAAGCTTTCAGGTCTTTCACTGTTGAGTATGAAGTCAGCTGTGGGCTTTTCATATATGCACTTTATCATTTTGAGAAAGTTTCCTTCTACTCCTATTTTTCTAAATGTTTTCTTCAAGAAGGGGTGCTGGATTTTGTCAAATGCATTTTCTGTGTCAATTGAGATGATGTGTTTTCCCCTTTGTTTTGTTAGTATAGTGTCTTAACATTAATTGATTTTCTTATGTTAAACCATCTTTGCATAACTGGGATAAAACCCACTTGATAATGGTGTATAATTACTTTAGTGTGCTGCTGTATTTGATTTGCAAGTATTTTATTGAGGATTTTTATTTATATTGATTAGAGAAATTGGTCTGTAATTTTCTTTTATTGTAATATCTTTAAGTGGCTTTGGTATTAGGGTGATGTTGGTTTCATAAAATGAGTTAGGTAGTTTTCCCTCCTGTTAAATATTTTGGAAGAGTTTTAGCAGGACTACAATAGCATTAATTCTTCTTGGAATGTTTGGTAAAATTTAGTTGTAAAGCCATCTGTTCCTGGGCTTTCCTTTGCTGACAGGTTTTTGAGGACTGATTCAATGGTTGAAGAGATCTTCTCTTTTAGAGTCAGTGTAGGCAGTTCATGAATTTCTAGGAATTTGTACATTTCATCTAGATTGTCTAATTTGTTGGCATACAGTTGTTGATAGTATCCTTTTATAATACTTTTTATTTTTATGGGGTCATTAGTAATGTGCCCCTCTAGTTTATGATTTTCTTTCTTTTCAGTCTTTTTTTTTTCTATGTCAAGCTACCTAAGGTTTGTCAATTTTATTTATGCTTTCATAGAACCAACTTTTGGTTTTGTTAATGGTCTCTACAGTTTTTTTAATTCTCTATTTCATTTATTTATGCTCTAATCTTTATTATTTCTTTTTTTATGCATGTTTTGGGTTTAGTTTGCTATTCTTTTTCTAGATGCACCAGGTATGCCACAAGGTCTTTGATTTTAGCTCTTTCTTCTTTTTTTAATGTAAACATTGAGAGCTTTAAATTTCCCTCTGAGCCCTGCCTTTGCTGTATCTCCATGTTTTGATATGTTATATTCTCATTTTCATTCATCTCAAGACATTTACTGATTTCTCTTTTATTTTTCCCACTAGTAACAGACTAGAAGATAAATATGCATCTCTTATAAGACCTATTTCTAAAACCTGGAGGGAAAAACTGTTAATATCTTGAACAAAATATATTTTACAATTCAAAATTCTAGATGGTACTAAGGTAGATGACCATTTCCCTAAAGTTTCAACAAACTCTTGTGAATGTAGCAATGATAATAGATTGCCTTTAGATTAAAGATATCTTTGATGAACCTGTGGGTTGAACATGTGTTGAACTTCAGTCTTTGTGTATGTTAGTGGGCCAGGGGAGAAGGTAAGGGTTGTGATAGCATAGATTTTAGTTGAACTTATCCATGGCATTTTTTTTAAAAAATGCTACACAAATTGTTTTGCACTTTATTGCCCTGAGAGGTAAGCTGACTATGCCTATTTTAGAATTTGGGGGAATCCAATGGTTTAATTAATTCCATGCTTCAGTAAACTGAACCTCAGATTCTATAAGCATATCGTATGGTTGATTATTTTGGTTGATATAATCAAAACATAGTATGGTTGATTATTTTGTGTTTGTTATTATAATACCAACTCAGATAAATTAAGCTTTTAAAGCCAGATGCTGAATTATTTAAAATAATAATAATTTAGTTAATAATAATAGATATTAGATAATATAAACATTTTGATGCATCTACAATATAATAAATCCTCTAAAATATGCTATGATAATTTAGTTTAACACTGATTTCAACCTTATGATTTATCACTACACTATTTAAACAGAAAACAATATTGAAGCATGGAGAAGTTCAGTACTTGTAAAAGATTAGATGTCAGACCTGATGTTAAACTCAGGTGTGCCTAATTCTACTTCCTGTATGCTTTACCAACACAGCACAATACTATTTGAAAAGAAGAGAGATTGAATTGAGTGTGGTTGGCAATAATTTCTCTCTCTTCTACATATCTTCTTCCCAGTGTGAAACAATTATCCATTCATGGGAACCTATTAAATATAGCAGTTTTGTTAAGTGAGATTTCCATGTGAACCAGTGAGGACAAACTTGTATCAGGAGATTACTCTGCTCTGAGCTCAGTGGACTGAGATGAATCAAATACAAGTGAAATTGTTCTCTTATTCAGCATTTGACCACTGAACCCCCTAAACAGTTTTCAAGGTACATGGGGATTTAAGGAAGAATAATGGGCTTTGATCTAAAGAACTTTACAAGTGGTTTATGAATATAAGATTCACACTCATTAAAATGATTAATGGACATGTCATTGATTGATCTTGTGAATGTAGACTTAGCTATCTTGTCTGAAAAATAAGGGTGCAGATAAGATAATTACTGACGTTCTTTTCTGCATTAACAGGTACAATTAAATAACCTATCATTCAATCCTGACAAAAGTAGAAAATATTTCAATGTCATAAGCACTAGAGTATATGGATTAATAAGTGGGAACAAGAGTCTCTTTATGTGAAATTGGGCACCTTAAATGGACACCTTAATTACATTCTCTGTGCTCCAGTTTTCTCTTCTGTCAAAACAGAAATAACTATATCTATTTTATAGGGTAATTATGAGATTAAACAAAATTTTTTATATTAAGTGCTTGGCAAATTTCTTGACACATTTTTTATTATTTTTAGACATTATTTATTTTAATCATCATCATCAATAAGGTAACTATGCTTTTTATTACAGTATACCAAAGTTGTACTTGATTGAAAAACTCAAATAAAAACTAGTCAAGGAAAGGAAAAGTTAGAATTTGCCTTTTTTGTAATGTTGTGATGGTGTTGGTAGTCATAGTAGTGGTGATAGTGGTGGTGATTTTTTATTTCTGTTTGGTGAAATTTTGTGAAGTTGTTAATTTTTATTTGTTCATGTTTTTGTTGTTTCCAGTGAGCAAATAAAACATGTTTTGGTAAACACGTCTTAAAAAATTATATCAATACTCTCTAAACAAATATAAATACTTGCTAAACAAATATAAAAGCTCCAAATTTGGAGTTTTAAAATGTGTAAGCCTCATTAATCTGAGAGGACAACCATGCATAATTAACAGAGTAGGTACAATTTTCAACCTTCTAAATGAGGAGACGATGACAAAGATGAAATGACTTGGAGTAGTAAGGCGGAATTAGACTGAAGTCCCCAGACTCTTACTGCCTATTTTTCCAAGCTGTGGCCTCTCTTGTGCTAGTGATATCAAATACAAGCCAGATAAGCAAGCAAATGTGATGAACTGGAGATCTCAGTGTAGAGTGTTTATAATAAAAAGGATGATACTGATACTATCTCACTAGATGTACTCCTTGGGAGTCAATAACAAATAATCTTGTAAATTTGTTATATTTGGAGTACTTAATTATTCTTTAATGTTAAAATCTTTAGTTATAGTTTTGATGAAAATGACTTCATGGAAACCTTTTTCATACTGATTTAGACAACTATCTGGACATTTCAAGCTATTTAGTGAATACATATTTCTTATAAAGTACCAGTTACATAAATAATTAGCAAATATTTATTCACTTAATCCTTTCACCATCACAGAGCTGTTAAATAACTTTACAAATGTCACACAACCAATAAGTCACAAAGCCAAGATTTGAACCCAATCATCTCTTGCAAAACTACCACACTTTTAACGCTTGGTTTAGCTACCTCCCTAAATACACAGATTTTCTACTGTATGATTATTTTGTTTATCTGAAGGAATTTTTTCCCAGAATTTTTCTTAACTTTATTTTCCTATACATGAAAGCATGTGAATTTAAGATTGGAAAAATGGAAGAAGTGGGAACATGGCATCAATTTAACTGGGCACTCACCATCCCTCTCACAAAAAACAACTGAGTGGGGGTGAGATCATGCCTGAGTGAGTTGTTTTGGGAACTCACAGAGTAGGGGGCTTCAGGGTATCAATCTGGAAGGAGCTGGATGAAGAGATAAATTGCTCAGGGTAATACCATGAGTTTCTGGTCCCTGTGGCTGGAAATTGCAGATAACTAAGCCCCACCTTCAAGTCAAAAAGCCACTGTGAGCCCCAACTCCTGTTGCCAGCCAACCAGCAGGAGGTAGAGTTCTCCAAGAATGGGAGGGTTCTGGCAAAGAGTGGAGAGGGGTTTCCTTTCTGTGGGTTTGATTGCCTGAACCCAGTTTGAGCTTTGAGGAGCATCCATCTGACTCAAGGTGATAACAGGAAGAGGGGAGAGGCAAATCTGCTGAGGCAGCCTGATTTTCCAACCACCTTGGGATAAAGAAATGTGGCCTAAGAGAATGTGGAGCCAGGCAATTGATTAATTCTGTGCTGAAAACTCAAAATTTCAACTTCTCTAAGGGAGGTGGGCAGTAGGAAGTGCTTAATAAGCTTCCAAGAGCCTATTTAGTATCCCCAGGGGGGAAGAGGGCATGGTCTGGAAGAGGGTTGAGAGTCATTTTTCTGTGGTGAGTTCTCATGCCAGGGTTTCATTTGAGTTTCAAAAGCAACTTCAACCTGACTAGGAGAGGTGAGGGGGGATTTGCTCACACAGGCTATTGTATGCTGTGGCCCTGGGAGAGAATAGACAGGGGGCAGGGACAGACTCCTAAGCAGCAGGAATTAATGCAACTGCAAAGAGTCAATCCTTCCTGAGGGAAAGTGATTGGATAGCTTTCTGAAGAGCTAACTGACCCAACTAGAAAGTTTAGCTCAGTGGAGCAGTTTCTGCCTTGAATATATGAGGTCCTTAGTTCTATTCCTGACTCCTCTTAAGTAGTAATCCAATAGGATACCAAACATCCACCAGATACTTTAAGACAGGGAAAACACAGACATTATTTTTACATTAGCCTTTCTTGGGTCTCTTATTGATCCTAAAAAAAGATTACCTTTTAAAAAATTTAACTCAGTTTACTCACTAAAACCCACTTCAAAACATGCAGCAGTCAAGATACAGTGTAATTGATTGAAGAACACCAGAAGTCTGAGAAGCTCCTCAGGTGCCTAAGAGGGAAGGCTGTTTTTCCTTAGTTTTTGTTCGACTGCTTGCTTATGTGTTTGTTTGTTTTCTTATTTTTCTTTCTTCTTTCTCCCCCTGCCCCATTTTTAATTAGGTGCTGCTGGCTTCTTTTTGTTTGCTGTGTTTCCTCTTCCTTGATTTTCCCTTTTCTGTGTATACTGGGCTTGTCTACGAATGCTATTTCATTTTCTTCCTTCATCTTTCTATCTTCAGCTTTCTGTTCCACTTCTTTGTTTAATCCTCAATTTTTCTGATTTTTACTTCTATCTCATCTATTTTGTTTTCTTTCTTTTATTAACTTTTTTCTTTTTGTCTTTTCTTTTCTCCTTCCCTCTCTGCTCAGCATTCTGACCACTTAATTCATTCTATATGTTTTTCTCTATTTGTTTTCCCATTTCATTGTTGGCACACAATTTTTTTATTCACATTACTCTACACTGCTTACATGACTTAAGTATTCATTCTCCTAGGTCTTATATGGTTCCTCTTCTAACTTTTACTATTTTTATAACTATTATCCTTTTTCTTTTCCTTTCTCTTTCACTTTCTCTGGCCCTAATCTTTTTCCTTCATGGGACCATAGACTACAACAAGGAAAGAGAATGAGAGGGAAAAAGTCTCAGAGAGGACCCTTAACACAACCCAACAACAGCAAATCAATAAAGCCCTAGAGTAGAGAGAGAAGCTAATCAACTGAATATACCCATTAAGATAAAAGGATGACCAGACAGCAACAAAAAATTACAAACCATACCAAGAAACAGAAAGGCATTGCCATTCCAATGCACAAACTAAAAACCAGGAAGAGATGCAGAACATCAAACAACTAATCAAAGCTGTCCAAAAAAAAAAACAAAAATCAAGGACCAACTTAATGAAGTGAAGGAAGAGATTAAAAATATTAAGAAGTCACTGGGAGAGTATATTGAAGAAATCATAAACATACATAAAAAGATAATGGATATGATGGTGATGAGTGGCACAATACAAGAAATAAAAAGTACACTGGTAACACATAACAACAGATTTGAACAGCTAGAGGAAAGAATCATCAATGGGGAAGACAGTACATCTGAAATCAAACAGATAGTAAAACAGATAGGTAAAAAGATAGAAAAAATCTAGGAGGGACATAGAGATTTGAACAACACAAAACACACAAACATAGGTATTATAGGCATCCCAGAGGGAGAATAGAAAGGAAAAGGGACAGAAAGAGTGTTGGCTGAAAACTTCCCAAATCTATTGAAGAATACATGTCCAGGAAGCACAGCACACCCCAAACAGTATATATCTCAATACACTTACTCCAAGACATATGCTTTTCAAACTTCAGAAAATACTGAAGGCAACAAAAGAAAAGAGAACCATCACATATGAGGGAAGCTCAAATAGATTAAGTGCTGATATCTCATCTGAAACCATGAAGGAAAGAAGGCAGTGGTATGACATAGTTAAGGTACTAAAATTAAAAAAAATTCCAGCCAAGAATTCTCTACTCAGCAAAGCTGGCATTCAAAAATGATGGCGAGTTCAAAATATTCACAGATAAACAGAAATTAAGAGAGTATGCCAAGTAGAAACCTGCCCTTCAAGAAATTCTAAAGGGAGTTCTGAAGGTTGGAAAGAAAAAGCAGGAGAGAGAGTTGGAGGAGAGTGTAATAACAATTAAAAGGACAAAAAGAAAATAAAAATAACATCTGGTATGCATATACCCAAAGAAAATATGACTGCTGTAAGTAATTCCTTGAGAGTAATAGCACTGAATGTTAATGGATTAAACTCACCAATCAAGAGATGCAAACTCACAGAATGGATAAGGAAATATGAGCCATCTATATGCTGTCTATAAGAAACCCATCTTAGACCAAAGGATTCAAGAAGGCTGAAAGTGAATGGCTGGAAAACAATATTACAAGCAAACAATAACCAAAAAAAAAGGGCAGGAGTAGGTATACTAATATCAGATAAAAAAAGACTTCAATTGCAAAACTATTGTAAGAAACAAAGATGGACGCTATATATTAGTAAAAGTGGTAATCTTACAAGAAGAATGAACAATCATAAACATTTATGCACCTAACCATGGTGCTTCAAAATATATGAAGCAAACACTGGGAAAACTAAGTGGAGAAATAGATGCCTCTACAATTTTAGTGGGGAAATTTAATGCACCATTATCACCATTAAGCAGAACATCATGACAGAGAATCAATAAGAAACAAAGACTTTGAATAAGACATTAGAGGATCTGACCTAATAGACATAAACAGAACACTATACCCAAATACAGCAGGATATACTTTCTTCTTGAGTGCATATGAATCATTCTCCAAGACAGGCCACATGCTAGAAAATTTCTCAATGAACACAAAAAGATCAAAATTATACTTAGGCACAAAGATATGGAAGTTAAACAACACACTCTTAGATAAGCCGTGGATCAAGGAAGAAATTTCAAAAGAAATCAGTAATTAACTTGAAATGAATGGAAATGACAACACAGCATATCAAAACCTCTGGGATATAGCAAAAGCTGTACTGAGAGGGAAATTCATAGCCATAAATACATATATCTAAAAAGAAGAAAGAGCTAAAATTGAAGACCTAACTGCACACTTGGAGAAATTAGAAAAAGAACAACAAAGTAACCCCAAAGGAAGAAGAAAGAAGGAAATAAAGATTAGAGCAGAACTAAACAAAATAGAAAATAAGAAAGCACTAGAAAAATAAACAAAACCAAGAGTAGGTTCTTCAAAAAGATCAATAAAATTGACAAACTCTTAGGTAGACTAACAAGGAAAAAAAGAGAGAAGAAGCAAATACACAAAATAAGAAATGAGGAAGGGGATATCAGCACTGACCCCACAGATATAAAGAGTATTATAAGAGAATACTTTTGTAAAATTATACACCAAAAGAAGGATAATTTAGATGAAATGGACAAATTCCTCGAAACAGACAAGGAGCCTACATTGAAAAAAGATTTGATGAACACAACAGACCAATCACAAGTAAAGAGATATAATCAGTCATTAAAAACCTCCCAACTAAGAAGAGCCCAGGAACAGACTGCTTCAAAGGGGAATTCTACCAAACATTCTGGGAAGAGCTAAAACCAATTCTGCTTAAACTCTTCCAAAAAATGAAGTAGAAGGAGCATTGCCTAACTGATTCTATGATGCCAACATTACCTTAATACCAAAGCCAGAGACAACACAAGAAAGGAAAATTACAGACCAATCTCTCTAATGAAACTATATGCTAAAATCCTTAGCAAAATTCTTGCTAATCATATTCATCAACACATCAAATGAATTATACACCATGACCAAGTTGGTTTCATCTGGATATGCAAGGATGCTTCAACAGAAGAAAATCAATCAATGTAATACACTACATGAACAGATCAAAAGAAAAAAATCATATGATCATTTTTATAGATGCAGAAAAAGCATTCAACAAAATATAGCACACTTTCCTGATAAAAACACTGCAAAAGATAGGAATAGAAGGAAACTTACTGAATATTTAAAGAGTATATATGAAAACCCACAGCGAACATCATCTTTCATGGTGAAATCCTAAAATCTTTCCCTCGAAGATTGGGAAAAGGACAAAGATGCCCACTTTCATGGCTCCTATTTAACATTGTATTAGAAGTACTTGCTCAAGCACTGATGAAATAAAAAGATATAAAAGGCATGCAATTTGGATAGGAAGAAATAAATATTTCACTATTGGCAAAAACGACATGATCTCATACATATAACATCCTGAGAAATCTACAACAAAGTGTCTAGAACTTATAAATGAGGTCAGTAAAGTCACAGGTTATTATATCAATGTGCAAAAATCAGTTGCATTTCTGTACACCAATAATGAGCAATCTGAGGAGGAAATCAAGAAAAAAATACCATTTACAATCATACCTAAAAATATCAAATACCTAGGAGTAAATTTAACTAAAGATGTAAATGACTTATACACAGAAAACTACACAGCAATGTTAAAGGAAATCAAAGAAGACTTAAATAAATAGAAGAATATTCCCTTTCATGGATAAGAAGACTAAATATCATTAAGATGTCTATCCTACCCAAACTAATCTACAGATTTAATGCAATCCCAATAGAAAAACAACACAGCATTTTTTTACTGAATTGGAAAAGCTAACTATGAAATTCATTTGCAAGAGCAAGAGGCCCTGAATAGCTAAAGACATATTGAAAAAGAAAAATGAAATCAGAGAAATCACACTACCTGACTTTAAAACATACTACAAAGCCACAGTGGTCAAAGCTGAATGATATTGGCACAAGAATAGACATGCCAACCAATGGAACCAAATTGACAGTTCTGATATAGTGCTTGGAGAACTGGACATCCATTTCCAAAAGAATGAGAGAGGAACACCATCTAACACTTTATACAAAAATCAACTCAAGATGGATCAAAGATCTAAATATAAGAGCCAAGACCATAAAGACTTGGAAGATAATGTAAGGAAGCATTTACAGAACCTTGTAATAGGAAATGGCTTCATGAATTTCACACCCAAAGTATGAGCAGTGAAATAAAAAATAGATAAATGGGACTTTCTCAAAATTACAACCTTTTGCACCTAAGGAGTTTGTCAAGAAAGTGAAAAGACAGCCTACTCAATGGGAGAAAATACTTGGTAACCATATGTCTGATAGGCGCCAAATATCCAGCATATGGAAAGAAAACCTATTTCTCAAAAATAAAAAGACTAACAACCCATTTAAAAAATGGGTAAGTGATTTAAACAAATGCATCTCCAAAGAAGAAATACAAATGGCTAAAAAGCACATTAAAAGATGCTCAACATCACTAGCTACACCCATTAGACTGGTGGCCATTAGAAAAACAGACGAATACAAGTATTGGACAGGATGTGTTGGGAATGTAGAATTGTCCAGCCATTGTTGAGGACAGTATGGTCGTTCCTTAAAAAACTAACTGTTGATCTCCCATATGATCCAGCAATTCCACTGCTAGGTATATTCCCAGAAGAATTGAAAATAAGGACACAGACAGATATATGCACACCAATTTTCATAATGGCATTATTCACTATTGCCAAAGGTTGCAATCAACCCAAATGCCCATCAACTGATGAATGGATAAACAAAATGTGGTATATACATACAATGGAATATTACTCAGCTGTAAGAAGGAATACAGTAGTAACACACAGGATGACATGGATGAACCTTGAAGACCTTATGTTGAATGAAGCAAGCCAGGCATTGATGGACAAATATTACATGATGTCTTTGATATGAATTAACCAAATCGAGCAAACTCAGAGAGCTAGAGTCTGGAAGATAGGTTTAAAGGAAATAGAAAGGAAGAAGAAGGTTGTGTGCCAAAGCCCATAAGGGCAAAATTTATGATAAGGTGGAAATGAGTAGTTGTGCAGTAAAGGGACAAGACAGGTGTGTAGTGATACTATTGGGTTGGGGGTGCAAGAGTGACAGAGGTGTATAGTGGGAAGGATGTGTTGGAAGGTCTATGGAACAGTGGGGAGGGTTGGGGGAGGGTGTAGGTGAACACTTGGGATTGGCAGGTATGTGGTTGAAACTACAATGTTGAGAAAGCTCATTTGGCAATATGACAAGGAAGGGTTATTAGTTTAGGTTGTTGGATGGGAGAGCATTTAGGACAAGGTGCATCTGGGGCAGTATTCTAGAGAACGTGCAAGTGATCATTTCATCATAGTGTGTTGTATCAATGAGTGCAGACCCACATAATGAGTGGGAAGGAGTTGGACTTACATCCTGGGGAGGCCTGATATGTTCTCAAATCGAGGGGAGGGTGTCTCTTGAGAGCATGGGCAGTTTCTAATAGGGGAGGACAGAATAATGTGTCAAGCCCTCACCATTATTGCAAGTATCTATGAATCTTGTCTTTAAAGGAGAGAAACCAGGCTGTCACTGAGGGCCCTGAGGGGATGGGGGGAGGAATAGAAAAGATAAAAGAGTGAGTATTTTGGGGCAATGGAAGTGTTCTGCATGATCATGCAATGATGAATACAAGCCATGTTAAATTCGATAAAAAATTTATGAATGTGTAAAGTCTAAAATATAAACCATAATGTAAACCTTTGACCATGATTAGTAGCTACGTTTCAATATTTGTTCATCAGTTATAACAAATGTACCATCCACATGTAAAAAGGTTATTAATATGGGAAGTGGGAAAAGGGGGAGTATGTTGGGTATATGGGAGTCCCCTATATCCTGTATGTGACTTTACTGTGACTTAAAACTTCTTTGAAGACAAAATGAAAAAAGGTAAAACACTGGGGAAGAAATGGAAGAAAATGTCACTGCACATACAGGACAACTGATATTACAGTGATGAAAGGCAAAACATCAAAAGAAATTTATTTTTTTATTTTTTAATATTTTTCATTATTTTTTAATATCCCAATTTCTTTTTTCTTTAATTTAGTTTTAGTTTTTCTAAATTATTATGTATTTTATTTCTCATGTTTAAACCTATCATTTCATTTTCCTATTAATTGTATTTGGCAATATTCTTTACTTCATTTTTGAAGAGGTTTTGGATTGCAGAAGGGTTACAACTGTAGCAGGATAGGATCATTTGTGTGGGGTGTTGGTGGTGGGGGATGCAGGAAAGGAAGTTCACCTGGGCATCCATATAAGGTATATAAATGTGTTCAAATGTTCATGGGGCATTGCCACAGTAGGTAGAGATTCACAACATAACTGAAAGAATATTGGGTTCCCACTCTGGGGAGCTCTGCCATATTCTCTAATGGAACAGCAGCAGTACCTGAGTGCAGGTGCAATGTCTTGTGAGGAAGGATGGTCCATTGATGGGCCCTTGATATTGATGATGATGTTTATGAGCATTTGCTCTTGAAACGCAACTTAGCCTTGTGTTGTAGGGTGCTTAAGTGTTACCTACTGGGAGCATCCTTGTTGTTCAAGTTGTGGCCTCTCTCTAAGTCAAACTCAGCATATAAATGCATTACCTAGCCCCCAGGATGGGACATGACTCCCAGGGATGAGCCTCCCTGGCACTGAGGGATTAATACTAAACACTGGCTGGTGATGCAACTGGAAAAATACCTTGAATAAAAGGGTGAAAAGGTAAAAACGAATGAGTTTATATGGCAATGAGCTTTCAAAGTGAATGGGGAGATCATCAGAGAGGTAACACTTATCCAAGTTTCAGCAGGATACCATGGACTGCCAAAGTAGATACTACCCAAAATAGTAGGACTCCTGAGGATTTCAGGGACACCTAGGTCTTACGGTCATGGCAGATAACTATGGAATTTTGTGCCTTGCCAGTGGGCCCTACTTTGGGGTTTGTGCTCCCAAGTGTGACAGAGTTGGATGCAGATGTGACTTCTCCACACATGCCTCTTCTGTCCCTTTTACTTCAACTTATATTTGGTGATGGAGTTGATAGGTGTACATTCAAGAGACTTGAATCTCTGGGCTGTCCATATTCTGGCTGGGCTCTGAGCCTCAGCAGAGTTGCAACACCTACTCTCCAGTTCATTGGACTCACCCAGGACAACTAACAAGGAGGTGATGATGGACAACCACCACATCAAGGAACTGAGAGAGTCTACAAGTGCAAGCAAGAGAGTCCCATCCATCAGCCATATGGGATTGAAGCCCCCTCTCAATGAGAGGTGGAGTGGGCATCACCATCCCAGAATCCTTAGGATTGGGGAATAAAATATGGACTAGAGTGGACTTACTGGTATTCTACTATAGACTTATTGTGATTCTAGCAATAGAAGAAATTATATCATGGATGTGGAGACAGTGGCTCCTGAAGTTGCTGAAGTCAGGGAAAAAGAGGTGTAAAATGGGGGCATTTTCAGGACTTAGAATTGTCCTGAATGACATTGCAATGACAGATACAGGCCTTTATATATCTTGCCATAACCTACAGAATTGAGTGGGAGAGATTGTAAACTACAATGTAAACTATGATCCATGCTTAGTGGCAATGCTCCAAAATGTGTTCATCAATAGCAATGAATGTACCACACTAATGAAAGAAGTTGTTAATGTGGGGAAAAGTGGGAGGTGTGGGGATTGGATCATATGGGAATCCCTTGTATTTTTTAATGTAACATTTTATGTAATCTAAGCATCTTTTAAAAATAAATACAAAATATATTTTTAAAAGACTGGAAAAATGGAGATTTTCCTCCAAGATTCTGCCAACTCTTGTAATTTTACCAGGTCTCATCAACTAAGCTTCATTCATACCTTTTCAAATTGAACTAATATCATTTCCAACGGCATCTGTTCCTACACTGTGTGACCGTCTGTTTCTGACAAGATTTTTATGTTTTTTTAATTAAACCAAAATTTATTCTAACTTTACATTATGTGGATTAATGTGGTCTCTCTTTAGTTCTGTAGCAAACCTCAAGGGATGTGCTTCATTTTGTTGCTATTAAAAGCTATTGTTACCAATGCCATGTTGATAATAAAAAAAGTAATATTAGAAATTTTTGTTTTCACATTTAACTCTTCTTCTAGAACTGTTACTCTGTATCTTATACAAACTGTATCTTTATTCATCTTTATAGTCCCAGAATTACTAGGAAAGTGACCTTCATTTGGCAGAATATAGTAGATGTTCAATAATTGTTTGTTGAATAAATTGTTGAAGTCAATATTTAAAAAGGTTGTTTCCTCTCTATTATATCTTAGCATATTAGCTTTTGAATATAACTAATTAAGTAAAAATAATCAACAAATATTTAGAAATTTTTCCATCTATCACAGTAAAATAAATCAGCAACTTATTGGAAGATAGTTTTCATTAGCTAGTTAATAAAAGCATGAATATAAAATATTAACCAAAGATATGAGGGGTATTATCCATTCTTAGTTGACATGGGTGATAATATAATTTCAACATATATTTATACCATGAAATCAGTAGTAGGAAAATTCAATTCTTGATATAAAGGATATCTGGCAAGCCCAGCTGGAGATAGAGGTTATGTGAGATTCTCTAATATTTCGCTCCCATACAGTGTTTTACTTTTTTATAAAAGGGTTTGTATACATATATACTAATAATATAATATCTTTGGCTGTGATCATTATTCCAATATCCATGACCACACACATACCTATAATGAAATGATAAGAGTATTGATGATGGTTATGAAAATACTTAAAAATAACAATAACAAAAAATGCTTATAAGAAGGCAGTTAAGAGAACAGCATTTAAGCAAGAAGCCTAGGTTTAAATCCAAATTTAACACTTAATGGATGCTTTGAAAAGTTACTTAAAAATGGTTAACTCAGTTTCCTCATCAATAAAATGGTATAATATTAGTGTCTCCTTCATAGACTGCAATAGGATTAAATTTACAGTTTTGAGAATCATGCTTGACATATAATAAAAGCTCCAAAGGTTCACAGATTTTAATGATGATGGTGATGATGATGATCATGATGATGATGGTGGTGGTGGTGGTGGTGGTAGTGGTGGCATATATTTGTGGGATCTTGGAGGCACATATGCAAAAAAAGTAATGAACCCCATATCATTTTAATATATATTATTTACTAGTATTTACACATCCTATTTTTAAATACACATGGTTTTTAAGTTATATCATTTAACTTTCTCAATTTTGCACAGCAATTTACACTGAAATACACAAAAGCTAGGACTATGCATATCTAAGCATTTTCATTGGAGAGTTATTCCAGGCACATTAAGAAAATACCTTGGGGGTACAATTAAAACACAAATCTCAATAGATGAAAGATGTTAACTGACCAATTTCTTTATGAGAAGAGTTTGGGAATTTGAGGATGTATGCTAGTATAAGACTATTTAACAAACTATTTTTCAGAAGAGAATTCTTTATTATGGGATGGCTTTAGAAATACACTAAAAACAGAATTAATCCTGAATAGATTTGAACTAAAAAAATGTGTCCTTTAATTCTCAAGAAGACATATTAAAATTAAAAAATTGTCACAATGAATTTGGTTTTAATTTCTACCCTATCAATGGATGCGAATATACATGATATGCAGTGCTATCATCAAAAACACTGATTTTTCCTCAATATCAACATATTTATATTAGTCCAGTATATAAGAAATAAGAAATAGCTAAACATCATTAACAACAGCAGCATCTCTAACAATAATAGCAGATCCAGGTCATTATATCAATAATTCATATTTGATCATGAACCTGAAAATAATGAGACATCTGAAAAAGAAAGAGATTTTCTTTGGACAACTAAATCTCAGGTAAATTTAATTTCATCTTCCTATTCTTTCCATAATTGTGTGTTTGTGTTTGTGTGTTTCCTACACTGAGAAATTGTTTTTTTACTTGTCTGCATTGTCCAGTAGCCTTTAAAATAAGTGCCTTTTATGAGAGTCATGACAAAATGCCTTCATTTGATAAATGCTTGCTAAATAAATGAAAGGATAAATAGGAATGCTTGAGAACATGGGGAAATTAAATGATTATGTGTACTTAACATAGCATCAAGTTCCTTTGGATTACTCAAGTAGAGTGTTTTAGATCTGAAACAAACATTACTTAACTGCACATGCTGGTTTCAATTGTATTTATTTACCAAATATTTATGTCTATCTAATTAGGAAATAAGTTATCTATAATGAAAGGTAATGTTAAATTTTAATTATATGATATTAGATTGGAACATAACAAATCATATTTATCTTACTGTTTTTAGACTTTTTACCTTTGTCTTGAAAATCAATGTTTTCAATTTAATCAATGTTGTGATTATTATTATTATAATCACACACAGTTTTAAATACATCATAGATTGCTTCTTATTTGGTTATACAGAAAGAAAGAGCATGTGATAAAAAAGTGTACTAAGGATTTTAGCATAAATATGTCAAATAAGCAAGATATTTCTACTTTTTCTTACAAAGTCTAATAAAGATTTATTGAATCTAAGGAGCTATTAACTGTGCTCATTTAAGTGTTGTTCTGCTTCTAAAATAACCCTGAAAGTAGCAGTTAGGTGTTCAGAAAATAAGACTACCACACAAAGGTATCATCAAACTCACAAATATGGAGCTTCATATACCAAATGAGCTTTATATTTTGTAAGAGGATCAGAAAAATATTATTCCATACCCAATAACAGTTGTGGGTAATGCATAATGTGTCTGAGTAGAAATCGCCTCAAATAATTTCAGTTACATAATATTTTAGAAGTACTACCAATTTCCCACAATTGTGAAATTGGACATTTTTACTAGTGCCTGTCAATTCCATAAAAAAATGAAAATCATATAACTTACCAACTAACTTTAGGCCATTAAATAATTGCTCTCTGTTACTCTCATTTTTTGAATTTCAGTGGGTTCTTATTACTAGGTCTTTAGACTTGAATCCTCCTCTGATTTGTGTTATTGCTATTCAACAGGTAAGACAAAGAGCTGAGTTGAAATAAATGGCTGGATCCAAGTTCACTGGGGTGACCCTCTTCATTCTCTCTGAATTTGAAGATCACCCTGATCTGCATGTTAGCCTTTTCTTGCTGTTCCTCTTCATTTACCTATTCACTGTTTGGGGGAACCTTGGACTAATAACGTTAGTTAGAACAGACTCCCAGCTTCATACATCTATGTACTTTTTCCTTAGCAATTTAACATTCATTGACCTATTTTATTCCTTTTCTGTGAAACCCAAGACACTAGTTAATTTCCAGTCCAACCAGAAAACCATCTCTTTTGTTGACTCCTTTGTCCAAATGTACTTTTTTGTTGGTTTGGTGTGTAGTGAGCATTTTCTTCTGGGCTCAATGGCCTATGACTGCTATGTAGCAATCTGCAATCCACTGCTCTATTCAGCAGTCATGTCCCAGAAAGTGTGCAACTGGCTGGGAGTAATGCCATATGTAATAGGATTCACAAGTTCTCTAATAATTGTCTGCATGATAAGCAGTTTGGTATTCTTTGATTCCAGTATCAGTCATTTCTTCTCTGACACCACAGCTCTCTTGGCCCTGTCCTGTATAGATGCACTCAGCACAGAGATGGTGATCTTTGTCTTAGCTGAGTACACCCTGCTTAGTTCTCTTCTCATCATCACAGTCACTTACATTGCCATCATATCAGCCATACTGGGGATGCAGTCTGCAGCGGGCAGGCAGAAAGCCTTCTCCACCCATGTATCCCACCTCCTGGGTGTAACAGTCTTCTATGGGTCCCTGATTTTCACATATTTACAGTCTGATAACACATCTTCCCTGGCCCAGGCACAGGTAGCATCTGTGTTCGATACCAACGTCATTCCAATGCTGAATCCACTGATCTATATTCTGAGAAACAAAGATGTGAAAAGTGGTCTCCTGAGGGTCTTACATAGAAAACTAATTCCATGACAAATGGCTTTATACATTGAATGACTCTAACGATTGTGATTATATTATAATACCCTCAAATGGCATAACAGAAATTAAATGATGACTTGGAACCTTGAAATTTGGGTCATGAATTGTGATCTTTGTCTTGAATACAGAATCACTGTATTAGGAGGTCATTTAGGCACCTCAGTTATTCAGAGCATGGACATATGGAGTTAAGCAAAGAGGCATCTGAGCAATGCCTGAAATTTATGCCTTACTACTGATGTGGGAGTATGTGCAATCCCGCAACATGTGAAAAATATCAAATTGCTGTTTCATAAAGCTAGACATTCTGTTTTCTCAGCTAGTAGGAAATTGAGGTAGAATATTAAGGTATTAAGACATGGGGACTCCTAAAATTTACTAACTCAAGAAATGGCAGCTGATAGCCTGAGAGAAAAGCAGGAAAGTGTATAGAACTAATGAAAGTAAAGGCTCTGTGAAAATATTGGGTCACAACTAATAAAAATAAATATATGCCCAATTGAACAGACTGGGTCAGTTCAGTGAGGTGCAAGCAATAATTGAGTAATGTAGAGAAATCTCTAAATAATATGGGTCATTTTGTTTTGATAGTTAAAATCATTTTTTCTGGAATAGA
This sequence comes from Cabassous unicinctus, assembly GCA_029593785.1. NCBI lineage: Eukaryota > Metazoa > Chordata > Mammalia > Cingulata > Chlamyphoridae > Cabassous > Cabassous unicinctus. Next base: position 36,515 of record JAQZBX010015383.1, read on the forward strand.
CATGATTTTGATATTTGATTACACAGAAAAATGATCTGTTTAATAAATAGAGTATATTCTACATTAAAAACACCACAGCTAAATTTCCACGTAACTATACTGTGCCTTTGTAACCTCAAATATTTAATAAACAAATGAGTATGTGTGTATATTTATGTGTTTGCATTGAAAAATAAAGCACTAGCTGTAGCATATTTTCTGAGTTAGTTAAAAAATATAGAGATAGATATTTGTTTTTCAAATCTAACAGAAATCCTCTGGTAATAATGAATTTACTGTCTAAAAGGGAAAAATATTTTTTTGTTGTTCAATGAAGTGACAATTGCAGGACTTGTAATTATTCTTTAGTGTAAACCCGGATGAATGAACACTTCCAGACATTGTTACATCATTCTGTACTGCCTTTATCTTGCATGATTCATTCATAACAATCAAAGGAAAGAGTTGTGACATCATATTTATTTTTTACGTTGGAAAGAATCAAAGATTAATTTGCTGAGGTTCTTTTTTTAAAACAAAATGTTTGTGTGCGTAATGTTTCTTTCTCTCCAAAAAGACTAAGTCTGTACGTGTCCTGAGAGAAGGGTTTGCTTATTCTTATTTGTTCTTCAGTATCTAGCAAATTATCATATACAAAATATACAAATAAATATTGTTAGCATTTTGGCATATCTGAGGAAATATTTACAGATGCTATTAATTTATTTCCATATGCTAAGTAATAATATATTTTTTTGCCTTTTCCTACCTCCTTGAAGTATAGTGATAATCCATTAAGGCCAAGGACTCTGTTGTATTCATATGTATATTTTGTTTGGAATTTGGCCAGCCATGTACACATTGAGATTCAATAAATAATAATAATAATATTTATTGTTGACAATCTTATTCCTATAGTGCTTTTCCAAACATTTTTATGTATATATTAAATATGGTATAGTGATTTACAGATATATTTCTTTTCAAATGATGTCTTTTCTAAAGGATTCAGATAGGGAAATATGAGTAAACAGTTATATTATATATACAACTTTACATAATTGGAGTCAACTGGGTAGGAAGTTCTCATATGTCATATATCAAA
>JAQZBX010015384.1:0-37587 GCA_029593785.1 Cabassous unicinctus
ATCCAGAAACTAACATGTAGCCTGGAATTCAAAGAGAACTGATGGAATCCCAAGACTTAGGCTGCATCTAGAAGCCATGCTTTAATTTCACCTTTTCTGGTTACTTGTTCTGATATATACACATATATAATATCTGCAGGTATATATTAATTATGACAATAAAAAATGACCCGAGATTTATAATCTTTTACTCTTGAAATTCTGGCATTGTGAATGACAAGAATTATTGGAAATAGATGATAGCTATATGGGGGCTCATTGTACTCTTCGATCAACTTTTTTGTTAGTTTGAAATTAAATTTCTATAATCAAAAAATTTTTAAGAAAAGCAGTTAATATTGTTGTCTACAAAATGATATTTTATTTTAGTAGCACCTAATATTTACTCTGTTTAAACAGGATGGGAACATATGGCTTGCAAGACCAAAGTCAGATTCCTAGTAGGACATTTTAAAACCAATGAGAAGTTTCCATAATTTCATAAACATCTAGTTATTCAAACTATATTTTATGTCATAGTTATTAATTTCCTCAAGAAACCTCACTTCTCTGGTATGTAATAGATTATGAACTTGAACCCTTTCATTTTATTAAAATGCAAAGAAATTGTGCCATCTTGCTTTTTTTGAAAATTCAATGAAAATCAACTGTAGAATTCATCTCTGAGTTTAAGGAAATTCAGTAAATCATGGATGTATACAGATTTCACAGAAGAAATTAGACAAATAATAGAAGCTATAATTTGTTGATCACTTTCATGTATGTAAACCTTGTTTTCATTGTCCAATGTTCTATACTTGCCTTCCATCCCTGACCTCCCAACCTCCCAAATAAGAGGATTTCACCAGTCTATTGCCAGTCTAGAGTCAGGAAAAACTATTTAAATATTGTTTAATGGTAAAGAATATTTACCAATTTATACATTTTTGCCTCTCTACTACATACTTCATATAAAGAATATGTGTGTGTGACCCATATTTCCTAATCCTCACACACTCCTATCCCACCATTCACAGAATCAAGTCACAGTCCAGAGTCCAAAAGACTGACATTTTGGGTTCTATATAATAGGAGTGGCCTTTGTATCTTAACTTCTCAAACATGTGACTCCCATATCATTTGGAAACTTAGAGGATAACACAGTTAGACCACAGTAGGCAGGTGATACTCCACACATTGGAAGACTCCTGTCTGGCTTCACACCTTGAAAGACATTTGGAGGAGATATAGTGAGGTGGTTCAAAACCTGGGTCTGCAGGATGAGAATCCATATGCTGCACTCTCTCCTCACACTCAGAAGAAGGCATACTTTGGTGCCCTTCAAGTTTCCCAGGGTTCTTTCTTGGCCTGTGAGGTGTACAGAACTATCAGACATGTTAATGTTGCAAGAATTCAAACCAAATGGAAAACCTTCTGCATTTCACTGATTGACTGAATCTGTAAAATGATACTTTATCAGATTTTTATTTTATTTTATTTTAAAGTTGTTAGTTAACAAAACAATCATACATACCATACAAGATTCCTATTCATTATCCAACCACCAATATATAAGATTACTTTTGAGAGGCAATCCATTAATTTGCATTCAAAAATATTTGCTCTCTCCATTATTCTACTTAATAATTGACTAAATTCAAGATGCTTGGGAATGAGGAATAATTAGCAAATATTGGAGTCTTTTCCATACATTTACAAAAAAAAGTCATCTCCATGAGCAAACTGGCCACATGTCATAGGTGAAATTCCAGAAGTTTAACAGTGTATTTTCCCCACAAATTGTTCATGTGAGTTGCAACTCCAAAAACAATTAGTACTTTAAGGTAAGGACCATAATTAACAAAACCTGCTTGTGAAAAAGCAAAAAAAAATTTGAAAATGACTCCACTTCACCTTGAGAAAAGACCTAGAGTAAGAAGTTAACTATATTAAGTTAACCTTATAATATAAGGTTGCTAAGGAAACGTCAACTGTTTATGAAAGAGGATTAATGGTGAAAAAGGAACTGGACTCAAATAACAGACTGATCTCATGTTTTCATTGTTCAGGCAGGTTAACAAATCGATGAGGGCCTGCCAATTGAATCTGTAATATCCAAGCAGTGCCACACATAATTATATGATACATGTAACAGATGTGGCTTCCACCAGAAAAACCAGAAAAGCAGTAAGGATATACAAAGTCACATAGTGCCTTAAATGTACCAAAGCCTCATGCTAAAAACAGACTTGAAAATAAAGTCACATACCCAATCCATAGGAAATGAAGATAGGTCAAAAGTAAACAGGAGTTTGCCTAATGAAATTCTAACCGTCTGAAGAAATCGTCTTTTATTTTTCTGTTTTTCCCCTTCTTGTGTGTCTTAGTTTGCTTAGATCTGTTGAAACAAAGTCCCACAAATCAGGCTTCTTCAACCAACAGAAATGTATTGTCTCACGGTTCTGGGGGCTAGAAGTTTAAACAAGGTGTCAGCAGGGCCACGCTCCATCTGAAACCTGAAGAGGAGAGGCTTCCCTTGCCTCTGCTAGTTTCAGGCATTTGCAGTCCACGGCATTCCTTTGCTTGTAGATGCATCTGCTTCCGTCTTCACATGCATGTCAAGCAAGCATCCGAAAAGAGTACAAAATAGGACCAGGAGTTGTAACTTTATTTAATTCATTCATTCTCTAGAATCACACTAGGGCATCAGAAAATACAGCTTCTCTGTCCAAGCGTCTGGAGGAAATCTCCCACGTGGGAGTTTTCTTGTTACCTGACCTTATCTCCCAACTATACAGAATAATAGAATAGCCCCATTCTATTCCCACAGCAACAGCTTGATCCTCTCTTCCTTTGGAGAGCTCACCGTCCCCCAGAATTCCTCCCCACTCCCAGGAAAATCTTACCTGTCCCCACATAAGAGAGAAGCGTCTGTGCCTTCACCTCCTCTTGCATTGCAAACTCTGCCATGCAGCACACTTGAGCAAAATGTTAATGGGAATTTTCCTTGGGCCAGGCTTCTGGTGATTCCGAAGGGGAAACCGTAGGCTCTGGACCCGTGAGAGGAAGAAGCCGGGGGAAGCTCTTCAAAAGTAATAACAACAGTCACGTTCCTCTGAAATCAAGTACGAAAAAGAAGTATAATCTCACAAGAAGAGAACATATTCTTTCCATTTGCAGGATATTCCCCCTATTCGAGAAATAATGCATTGACATTATAGTGCCCCAAAATTGCTGCTTCTTTCCTGCTCTGCTTTCATTGCAAAGCACTCTCCGCCACATCAAGGAATCACGGCCCTGCCTGAGCCATCAAGCATTCTTGGTGCAATCACCAAATGGATTCTCTCACACCCCAGAAAGTACAGAGATTTCCCCTTAGGCTTCCCTTTTCTGGGGCCCAAGATTGTATTCTAAGTAATAGTAAAGCACATTCATGGAGTACACCATCAAGGCTAAGTATTACTAAAATTGTTAGACAATTGGATCATAAAAACAAAAAGATTGCAAATGATAAATTAACACACAATAGCCAAGAACGATCTAGACCAATATTTCATTGTATAATATTTATTCATTCATTCAACAAATATTTATTTAATGGACACAAACTATATGTTAGGGGCTGGGTAACAGGGGAAAAAAGCAAGCAGAGGCAGCCTATCCCAGTGAATGGGTTCTTTCCTTTTCTCTCCCGCCCCCTGCAAGCTTCTGTTCATGCCTTGACTATTTTATTGCTCCCCAAAGTAAGAAACTAATCACAGGATCTTGAGTCAGTGCATTGCAGATCTGTGCTGAGTTGGCTGCTTCGCACAGACAAAAGCTGCCCCTCCCTCCCCACAGCAGCGGCGTAACGCACCCCTCCCCTCCTGCCCTGCAGTCTCCCCAGGGTTCACCACTGACCATTCTAAATTGCTCTAAGTGGTGCCGTGGTTTTGTTTTGTGGAAAAGCATTTACTTGAGATGCACACTGCATTTGATTTCCCCTGTGCGTGTGAGTATCATGGAGGCTGCCTACAGGTCTCCCCCGCAACAGCGCCGTCACACCACGCCGAGTGCCCCATTAAATTCACTGGGGGCGTGGCAGTCAGTTCCCAGAGTGACAACATACGGCAAGCTTCATTGGTGGGATATAAAAGGTTGCTCACCAAGGGCTTTCTTCAACAATAAAAAATAATAATAATAAAAACTGCCCCTTGGGGTAGAGAGAGCGGGGATCTAATAACCACGGAATGTTTCTCACTGTCATCCTAATAATTACTTCTGTTGCTCTGGGTATAGAAATGGTGACCTTGTCCTCTCTGGCTACCGTCTGACAAAAAGTAGCTAAGCAGCCAGCAGTGCAGGAGCAGAGCAGGGAGAGTGAGGTTTCCACGTGACAGCGTCTCCCTTGGCAAGGAAAAAAGATTCAAAAAGAGCAAATAGAATTCTCTGCTCCCCAGACAGCAGATGTTGCTCCCAAGAGCTCCCATGTACACACCAAAGCATTGGCATAAGACATAGATATATTTGGCTCAGCAAAATCATATGGAGAAATATATTCTCCCTGGCAGGTGGAATGACTGATAAGCAAACTGGCCCACACGCTCAACAAGGAAATCTTGTGGCCACACTGCCACTTCCTCCATTTTCTTCAGCTAAATCCTTAAATATTTTTCATCTTTGCCTATATTTTCTCAGTCCCTTTCCTGCCCATACATATTTGGTGTTTTGTTCACTAAGCTGCAAAGACCCCTTATAAAATAATTGTGCCTTGGAAAAGGTGAGTGAGTTTGGGAGCTGGTAGGACCTCTGATGTCTGCAGAATTGTGTGAGAAATGGATGCTAAGTGAGAGTGAGGGAATCCTCAGCCATGTTTCTGCATTTGGTTTTGTCTGCATTATCTCTTTTTTTTTTTTTTTTAATATTTATTTATTTATCCTCCCCCCTTGCTGCTTGTGCTTGCTGTGTCCATTCACTGTGTGTCTTCTCCGTGTCTGCTTATCTTCCCCTTGCCGTGAGGTCCCGCTGCATCAGCCCCTCGCGCTGCGCGAGGGAAGCGAACTGGGGCCTCACACATGGTAAACGGGGCTCTATCAGTTGAGCCACACCCGCTTCCTGCCGTGAGGTCCTGCTGCATCAGCCCACCGGGCCGGACAGGCCGGCCTGCCCTCACAAGGAGGCCCCTGGACGCAAACCTGGGGCCTCCCATATGGTAAACGGGGGCTCTATCAACTGAGCCACTCCCGCTTCCCTGCATTATCTCTTATTCCAGGGGCAAACAATGAAGAAAAGAGGTGTGGATGGGCAAGTTTGGAAAAGATGGCAGGATGCGGAAGAATGGAAATGCTTCTGTCATAAATCATACAAAGCCCTAAGAAGAAAGAAGAGAGAGGAGAGGAAAGGCAACCTCTAAATATAGGTCATCCCCAAACCCCAATCCAACATAAAAATAGAGAAAGCTACTGTGATTAGTACAGACTTTACCCCAAATTTGATTCTGAAGAGATGTAACTTTATTTTTCTATAATGCAACTCAATTTCTACTTTGAGCATTCATTTTACTGAGTGGTGGGAACTAAATTTTAATCAACTTAGTTCCATCCCCTGAGGTTGCTATAAATTCTGGAGGGTTTGCATAGTGCCAAATCTGGGTGTATGGCCTGGGTGAACATGCATCTGGCAATGGATGAGAGATTCTGTTTCCATCAGATGGCCTGCCGTCAGTCCCAGACAGACGTCACCCTGTGTCCTGATGGTAGGAGCCTTCAGGTCCAGCCCATTCTCAGCTACTTGTGTGCTCTTCTGGTTTTGCGGGCTCATTCTGCTGCTTCCATCCCACTTTGAGCCATGGGAATCGAGCTACCTATAGCACCACCTAACTCCTGTGCCACTTTGAGCAACAAAAGTTATTCTTTTATATTATGTCACACTGGAGAAGTGAAACTCTCCCTGGTGATATTTATTATCCTACCAAGGCTTGGCCCCATGGGAGTCACAGGAAATAGCCCCACCACCACCGCCCCTGCCTTGTCAAGGACCAATGCTTTTGTCATTTTCCTTCTACTTTCCGTCCTGCAGAACAGAGGATCTTGAGAATCCCTGTTTTCCTAAGACCTAAGGCCTCCCAAACTTAATGTTCACGCCCTAATTTTATTCCTTCCCCTTCTATGGGCTAGGTTGGACTTTCTAAAAATTCAAAACCCAAAAGAAATCCTTAAGGTTTTTTTTTTTCCCCTTTCTGCTGTCTTAGCCCTTCTCCAATCTCTGGATAAAAGGAAGTACCAGGAAGAAACACAAAGATACACATACACTGCATATGTACTTACATATACTATAATAATATATTATATATAATAATATATTGCATATAACAAGTATTATATATCATATATAATATGATGCATATAATATATGATATAAAATGTATAGCTCTATAATATTTTCCTGACACCCTACTTTTCTGGCTTGATACAATAAAATTTTTAATCAAAACCCAGATTACCAGACAGTGCAGTCTGTGTGGCTCTTGTCTTTCTGCCACAGTGACAGGCTGAGAAAATAGCAGTGGTAGGTAGCAGAAAATACATAACAGAAAAACCCTACTGTAAATATCCTTGTTTCTTCAAAAAACTTGGGAATCCCCTCAGAGACCCTCGAGGGAAAGAGTTGGTCCCTAGCTCCATGCCCCAGAGAAGAAGTATAAGGTTCAATGTATAATTAAACCAGAACCATATCTGAAAACCCCAGTAACTAAGTCTTATGAAATCTGGATAATACTCAAATCAAGGTTTCCAAATGCCAGTTTGCAAATAGCCTGCTGCCCTTGTGGATCCTTTTATGTCTATCTGACCACAGTGAGTAATACCATTTTTTAAAAATCTGGTAATGTCTGAGTTATTTAAAGCTAATGCCCCAAAGTATTTTAGCCCTGCTCCTGTTTTCCCCCGCATGTCCTAAGAATCCTGCATTTTCTGTTAAAATCAGACATCTCTCTCTTCTCTAGCCCTTCAAGTGCTTCTAGCATCTGGACATTTGGCATTCATATTCCAGTAGGTTGCTTCTTCTATAGGTACTCACTTTCTCTATATCTATCTATGTATTATCTATTTACTTATTGCCTATCATCTGTCCATCTACTATCACTTATCTATCATCTATCATTTATCCATTACCTCTCTTCTATCACTCTCTCCTCTCATAAAATTCTCAGACTGTAGTACTTACTCTAAGAGCCTGCAAGTTCCCTCAGAGAAGGGACTGTGGCTGTGGAATTGATCCCTGTTGCCTGGGGCCAGGATGGTTGGCTTTATCTTTTGGGAAAGAGGAGATTGGGTCACAGAAGAATAGCCAGAAGGCTTCAACTTCTTTGTAATGTCTGATTTCCCTAAAAGAAAAAAGGAAATATGACAAAATAGTAATATTTGAAAATTCTGGGTGGTGGCTAAATGCAAGTTTGTTATAACAGTATTCTCTGTACTTTTCCATAAATTGGAATGTTCCATAATTTTTAAAGACGTTAAGGCATTCCTATACAGTGAATGAGGTCTTTGTTTTTTTCATTTATTTTATTGAGTAGGAAATTCTAGAAGCAAAAGAAAATCCATGTCTCAGATATTTACATTTACATTCAATATTTGGTGGAAGGGATGGAAATCATCTCACATATTTTAGATTTTCTTTTCCCTCGGAATTCACAAATTCTCCACTCCAGAGAGAAAGAAAAAAATTGAGAGGGCAGATTCCCTTCACAAAGTGCTTTAATCTGGCTATTTTTCCAGAAGGATATTAGATTGAGCCAAGGGAGAAAGGTGTCTCCTGGCAAACACCAAATTTAGATCCCATTTTTATTGCTAAGCTTTAATTATGCTGTCACTGTCTTGCCCTTGGTACTTCAGAGAGAACTAATATAATTCTGGGAGACTTCCTGAAACTCACTACCAACTGACTCGTCTTTCTTTTTCCCTCCTGCTTGTCTTTCCCTTTGCTTCTCTTATCCTCATATTTAGAAAACTCAGTTAGTTTTACCCATTTTCAAGACAGGAGAGAACAAAATTTGTTCTAGAATAAATTGCTCCGAAGAACTTAACATCTAGAGGTCACACTATATATTTTTACACTGTATGAAAAGACATGCAAATAAAAGGGAACTGAAATAGCTCCTATTTTAGAAGTAATGAGTCACTTTTCCAGCTTTCACTGCTTCACAGAGTATAGGAATACTCTGTCTTCTATGACATATGCTACTTTTCAGTAATCTATTAAGTGTTTATTTAGCAGCGCTGCAGCTGAGGAACACTTACAGAATATTTCTGCTAAATCTACATTATGTCATTTCATCTTCTACACATTCTGTTTAATTTAAAATCTTCTTTTTAAGTTTCAAGGTATTAGATCCCCATTTATGCCTCAATTTAAACTTTGGGAATTTGTCACATTGAAATTTTGTAAATTGTAACAGTCTGAATAGTCAGAGGTCATCAGTGAATATAATCAGAGTTTGTTGAATTATGAATAAGTATTTTTAAACAAAAATCATTTTAATAATCATTGATGACAATCAAATTAACATTTTACTTTCTATTTACTCCCAAACTTCCAAGAATATTTCCTTTTTGTTCCAATTTCATGTCGTTTTGTTTCTACAATAAGTCAAACCTCCTGGAAGCCCTTATTTTCTTTGCTTTTCATGCATTTATTATTGATATCCATCCTTCTTTTCCTACCTACTCATTTATCTGTGTGAAAAATGTGTTGGTATAAAATGTTATTAAAGAAGAAAAATCTTTACATGGATCATCATTCTCCTGCAACTATGAAAGGCAATCGTTCTATTGTTATATTGCATTCCTCTTATTTTTGCTCTTTGTTTAGGATACCCCCAAATTACATTTTGTAATTCAAAAGTATCACACCCTCTGTTTCCATGAAAAATTCATAAATGCTCCTTGAGTTATAGTATTAATATAGTAGGCTTACTGAGAAAATTAATAAATCAGATCTTATTGAGTCATAAGTTTCCTTTAAAATATTGTAACTTGCCACTCTCTTTCCTTTTTTATTTTTAAAGAAGATTTAGATTACATAAATGTTACATAAAAATATAAGGGATTCCCATATACCCCACCCCCTACCCTTCCCACACTTTCCCACATTAACAACATCTTTCATTAGTGTGGTACATTTGTTAAAATTGATGAACACATATTGAAGCATTGCTACTAACCATGGACTACAGTTTACATTACAGTTTACACTTTGCCCTGCACAATTTTATAGGTTTTGACAAAATGTATAATGGCCTGTATCTGTCATTATAATGTCATGCAGGACAATTCCAATGTCCAAAAAAAGCCCCCATGTTACACCTATTCTTCCCGCTCCCTTCCTCAGAACCTCTGAGCCACTGCCTTTATATCAATGACACAAGTCCTTCCATTGCTAGAATAATAATAAGTCTACTTTAGTCCATAGCTGCTTTCCCTCCTTTTGTTTGTTAATTCCTCAATCTTGAGGATTTGGGGATGCCCAAATCTGTTGCCCACTCTGTTTCTGATTCAGAGGGGGCTTAGATCCCATGGGGCAGATGGATGGAACTGTCTGGCTTGCAGTTGCAGACACTCTCTGTTTTTTGGGATGGGCGTTGTCCGTCATCATCCTTTTGATAATTGTCCTGGATGAGTCCAATGAACTGGAGAGTAGGTATTGCAACACTGCTGAGATTCAGGGCTCAACCGGCATATGAACAGACTGAAGATTTAATTCTCTGGGACAAATATTTAACAAGTATAGTACTAATTATAGGTTCAAATAAAAGGGCCAGAAGAGCCATGTATAGGAAAATTATAAATGAATCTAACTCTCTTACATTGGGGAGTATATATTCCAAAGTAAGGCCCACTGACAGGGTGCCAAATTCCTGAGATTGTCTGCCCTGCCTGTAGTGTCTAGATGTCTTTATAGCCCTCATCAGCCCCACTATTTGAGGCATTGTTTATCAAGGCAGTCACTGAGATCCTGCTGAGACATGCATAAACGTAACCTCTGGAATGACCTCCCAACTCACTTTGAAATCTCTTAGCTATAAAATTCACTTGTATTTAATATTTCCCCCTTTTGGTCAAGGTCGTTTTCCAAATGCATGGCTAATTGGTGCTTGGTAATAATCCCACGGTGCCAGGGAAGCTCATTCCCAGGAGCTATGGCCCACATGGGGGTTGGGGTGGGGGGGAAGGTAGTGCATTTATATCCTGAGTTTGTTTTAGAAAGAGGCCACATTTGAGAAACAAGGAGGCAAGGAAGCTTTCAGGAGGTAATTCTTAAACAATATATAATACTAGGCTAAGTTTCAATTTCACAAGAAAATTTCATAAGTACAACCATCAATATCAAGGGCCTGGCCTAACAGTCCGTCTTCCTTCACAGGCACTGCCCATGTACTCAGGGATTCTTGCCACTCTGTTAAAGAATGTAGGAGGAATTCCCAGGATGGGAATTCAATATTCTTTCAATTATTGTGTGGGTCTCACATGACCTAGACAGTGCCCCATGACCACTTGAACATATTCATATGCCATAGAGGCATGCCCAAGTGCACCCTTCCCTACACATTTCCCCATCACTGACACCCTGCACCAGGGATCCTCCCCTGCCACAAGTGTGACCCTTCTGCGATCCAAAACCTCCCCAGAAACAAAGCCAAAAAAAATACACAAATAAAAGAAAAGAATAAGAAATAACAAATAAAATACAAAAATAAAAATAATAATAACAAAATAGTTATTTCATTGTGTCTTTCATCACCATAAAATCAGTTATCTTTTATGTACAGTGACAATTTCTTCCATATGTTCCCCCAGTGTCTTTTTCTTTTTTTTTCTCGCTTTTTCTTCAAAGAAGCTTTAGGTTACAGAAAAGTCATGTACAGAATATAGGGGATTCCCATATACCTAATATCCTCCCCCTCTCCCACTCTCTGCTATTAATAACATTTTACACGTGTGTGGTACATTTGTTACAACTGATGTACAAATATTGAAGCATTGCTACTAACCATGGTCAATGGTTTACATTAAGGTTTACATTTTGCACCATACACTTTTATAGGTTTTGACAAAATTTAAAATGGTCTGTATCTGTCATTGCAAGATCACACTTATCAAATTGTCCCTCGCTTTTTCAACTTGTTTTGGCAACTACTCAATTCCCTTTCCTCTCTAGAGACTTTGTCCATCAATCTCCAGCATTCTAGTTGGACCTCTGGGACCTAAATTGCCTTCTTTTCTGATCTGAGAAACACCTCTTGGCTCTCAGCGTCTCTGCCAATGTCTTCCGTGTGATCTGAAATCACCAGTTTATTTCTAAATAAAATCTGTACTTTTTCTCTACAGATTCTTGTCCTCTGAACACTATATTTAAAAATACTCTGATATCCAGAATAAGAAAACATTACTAATGCAGCCCCCAAGTATGTTAGGTCCACTTTTTTAAATATCACTTTCAGATCTTCTGAAAGGGGAAAATGTAGTGTGGCAATGAGAGCATGGGTGGTGGACTACGAAAGACCTTGGTTCACATCCAACTTGCACCTCACTGTGTGTCCTTGAGCAAGTTATTCACCCTTCTGAGTCTCATCCGTGTCCTGAGGGTGATTTAATGAGATAACTTAGGAAAAACACCCAGCATGTCTGAGATATATAGTCCATGTTCTAGTGTTCTGATGCTTTATGCATTTACACAAGCTTTAAATATTGTTTACTCCCTTTTCCTGAGTTACCCATTTCCCTGAAGGACTTCCTTTCCCTGTGCAAGCACAATTTTTAAATCCTCTGACATACCCTTTAGCCTGAGTTCTAAATCCACCTTCTGGCAAGGATGTGTGTCCAAAATAGCTGAAATATAAAATAACTGGGACAGTGAAGCAGACTGAGGAGAGAAAGGAAATCAGGTAAAAGAAGCTAAAGGGAAACATAGCAAAAATGAGGAAAAAACTAAAAGCCACTTTTAATAAAGAAATACATTTCAGCCATGAGGCTAATTTAGCATGGTGAAAACACTGAACATTTTAAAGGAATTTCTCATCAGTGCATCCAAACAACTTTATTCGTTTCAACTCCTTGTCTGTGAGCATATTATAAATATGGGAACTAAAAACATAACAAATGTGAGCTATAGACCACAGTTAGTAGTAATATTTTGATAATATTCTTGAGCAGTTCTGTAACAACTGCTCCACAACAATACAAGGTGTTGGTGGAAGGATGATGTATGGGTATTCTGCATGTTATGTATGATTGTTTTGAGCTCACAACTTCTCTAATAAAAAAATATATTTTTAAAAAAGAAAAATATATATTCTGATTTTTTTTAAATACACCCCTTACCGTTTTTATTGAATTTGCTTTGATGATTGGTAGGAATATTCAAATTTCCTTGAATTTCCTTTCTGTCCACACCCACATCCACAACTACTTTCAAACCTTTCCTTTTTTCTCCACATCCACAACTACTTTCAAACTCAGGGTTGCATCCAAAATCAGCATTCTCTACTTTACCTATATAACAATCATTCCTTGAGGGCTTACTTTCCATGCACTAGAGCTGCAAACATCCATAAAGCCAGGTCTCACCCTCTGGGAATTCAGCATCATCAAAACAAATTATCATGATATAAGGGGATAAGTAGATTAGTAAGGGTTTATCTAATGGGTAGAAATGATGGTAATAGAACATTGTGAATGCGATTAACAGGGCTGAAATACATATCTGAATGTGATTAAAGGAGGAAATATTAGATTTTTTATATAGTAACAAAATAAAAATTAAAAATAAGAAACCCATGGAACTACACCACACTGTGATCCCTAAGTTAAACTATATAGTTAATAGTACAATTGTAATAATGTGCTATCATCAATTGTAACAAATGTTCCACACCAATGCAAGTTGTTAATGGTGGTATGGCTATGTGAGGCTCCTGCATTTTGTGCATGATTGTTCTGTAAACCCTCAACTTCTCTAATAAAAGGGAAAAAATAGTTTATCTAACACTGTGCTCTCCAACAGGGTAGCCATTAGCACAGGTGACGACTAAGCTCTTAAAATGTGGCTAGTCTGAATTGAGATGTGTTGTACATGTTAAATACACACTGGATTGCAAATATTTGGTAAGAAAAAATAATGTCAAATAACACATTAATAAATTGTTATATTGATTACAATTGAATAATTGTTATATTGATTGCATAAGTTGAAATCACAATATTCTTATATATGGCAGTAAAAATATATTATTAAAATAAATTCATTGGTTTTTTTTACTTATTTTCAACGCGGCTATTGAAAAATTTAGTATTATATGTATGGTCTGCATTTGTGGCTTTAGGCAGCAATGATCTAATGTCCAACAAGGGCCCTTTTAGACTCCAAGCATCCCAAAGAATGCCTGGGACTCTGGTCCTTCCCAAAGCCTCCCAAGTCTTTCTCTTTCCACACAATCCGTGCCCTTCGCGGCTCCCTGCGTTGGTTTCCTCTAAAAGCAAACTTATGAATGCATCTGCTCTATAAGGACCCTTGATTGGCCACAAAATAAAAGTTCAAATTTGTTATTTCTAGGCACTAGCTCCTATCTAAATGTCCAGTTCCTTTCATAGCCACCCAAATCCAGTCAGTTCAAATTACTCATCAGTTTTCAGAAATTCTGCTCTTCAACTTCTCTATGCCTTTACTCTCTAGTCTCTATTTTTCCTACTTGGAAAGCACCCCCGCAAAAATTTACCTGTGACCACCCTACCCAGACTACAACATCTCACACTATTTCTATTTTATCCTCCATGATGTCCAGGTCAGAATTAATCTTTCTCACCTCTGCGGCCCTGTGGGTCTTTGTTGGCACCTCTCGGATGGCACATGAAAACCTTGTGATACAACTGACTGTGTATATTTTCTTTTGCTCCCCTAAACTATAAGTACCTTGAGGACAAGATCCATTTTTATGGCCCTGAGGATAAAACCTTACACTTAGGAAATGATTTAATTAAGTAGAATGTAAATTGATGTCTGCAGAAGAAGAGGGATTTCGGTTCTGTGACACCCGTACAGTTTGGCCCAGGACTCAAAGCAACCTAAAATAATTTCCAGGCAACTGATATTTCTTTAGCTAGGTCATTGCAGATGACATGTGTTAACACAGCATTAAAGAACTCCACACAACAGTCATTTCTCATCTTGACTTTTCAGTTTAAAGGATTCACAAGTTGACAATGAGCGACAGAGATCATCATTGGCAGTGCAATCGCAACATCTCTTAAAATCTGCTTGCTTATTTGACTGGACTAGGTCACGTTTAAGGAAGTGACTCATTTGGTACATACAGAGAGATACCGGAACAAAACATAGTTTAAAAAATTTACACAGAAGAGGGGAGTGGATGTGGCTCAAGTGGTTGAGTGCTGGTTTCCCACATATGAGGTCCTGGGTTCAATCCCCAGGCCCAGTACTTCAAAAGCAAAAACAAAAAAAAATTAACACAGAAGAAACATTCTAGAATAAAAACTATATATTAAATAGTTTCCAGGGTTTAAATACCACTATTACTCCTTTTTTCCCCCTTACAAACTACCTAGAAGTCCAACATTAGGGATATTTGCCCAGCTCCTTTTCTACTGTCCAAATTAAGATAACTGCTGCATAAACCAAGATTTCTGAAATGGTATTTCCCATACTATAAAACAAGAAAACTTAGCAACACTAAGCTTTTAATTCAGACCCCTTTCATTTCTAATCAACATCTTATTTAAAATAAAACAAACAAAGGCTTCCAAATGAAGAAAAGCACTAATTAAGAAGGTCAAAAATTACAACTATTTTTATCAAAGAACCTTGATTTGTGCACATTGTATCCTCAAAAACCTGAAACTATGTCATATACCTTTCTTTGCTTAAGTAACCTTCTCATTGATCAGTTAGAGTAGGGTACATGATACTTATTGAACAAGGAAAACATATTGTCATCGAGCTGGTGAGTATCTAAAACTACTCAAGACACTTAACATCCAGGAGTGGCTACATGGTCGCTTGAAATAAATTTTTGCTTTAATAGAGTGAACTGTCATAACCCCTACAAGCTCAATAAAAGACAAAGGTGTTTTTTCCCCCCATTGCTCATCTGAGAGATAGGATGAGATATCAAAAGCAGGCTATTGAGGTATAGAAAATATGAAAGCATCAAGAGAGATTGACTCCTTAAAAAGCAAGTCAACTGGTCCAAATTACTGTCTCCATTCAGCTAATAGGGATTAGTTCATCTTTCCAAGAGTCCCTACCTTATGGTGGAAGCATTCATTGCCTCATGAGTCTGATGAGGGTGTAGACAGATGAGAAATCTAGTCTTGGTTACAGGGAAGTCATTTCTATCTAATCTGTCTTCCATGATACAACCCAGTGGCTCTGTATATAAATCCACAAAAGGAAGGGACAATGATTCACCAAGGTATATGGGCTCCACCGAGGAGAATGGGGTTTGAGGCAAGCTCCTGTCTCAGCAGAAGTTTGAGAACAAACAAAGAATGCAACTGAATCCTTTCTTAAGGTCTCAGCAAAAAAGAGTGGAAATTAGGTAGGAAGCATCCTCCTCAATAGACAGAGAGGTAGACGGAGAAAAGATTTAATGAATGCTCTCAAAGAGGTGGTCATTTTTTTTGGAGACCTGAAAGAGAATAGAATCATTCTAAATGGAAGGATTAGAGAAAGCACAACAGCCCCTCAGCAAAGTAGTCTTAATTTCAACCCCCAGAGACTGGTTTGAATGGATCAAATTACATACACACACGCACACACAAATGCACATATAATCTACTGAAAACTGAAGGTTAATACCTGTGGTCTAGTTAACAGTATTATAACAATGTCAGTTTCCCAGGAATGTGCCCATTGGAGGAAGCTGGGTGAAGAATACACAGACCTCTCTGTGTTATTTTTGCAGCTTCCTGTAAGTCTCCAATTAATTCAAAAATAAAAAAGGTTTAAAAAGTTAAAAAAAGAAAAGAAAAACTTAAAAGAACTAAAATCTATTTTTTTTAAAAAAAAGGAGCTTCCCCAAATCACTGTGAATTGATGATCAAGAAAAGGTGAATATCCTAAAATATGAATGTGGAATTTTGAAAAACAAAAAGTGCTTTTCAAATTTTAGTGTAGGATTTGTTTTCTCATTACTTTCACAAGGATTTCTCAAGCACCCACCACGTGACAGGTGCTGTCTGTCGCAGGGCCTGGGTACTCAGGGGTGAGGACAGCTCCATCCCCCCATTCTGGAGTATCATCTCCATGCCTGAGTGGAATACAGTCACCATTCCATTAAACTCCCAGATCCTATGAGAGCAAAACTATTATTATTAGCATTTCATAGATGAATTAAAATAAGTGACTTGCCCAAGTTTACATAGACAGTAAGTTGCCAGAAGGTAAAAGCCACATCCGACTCCAAAGACCAATTTCTTAAACACCATGCCCTATCTTCCAAATGCCAACCAACATTTGTGGAAATGTGATCAATTTTATATTAATGCTGAAGTCATGGAGACACATAAACGTCATCACATGCCCCCTTTGGTAATATCAACTGCAAAATGCTATTTGTACTGCTTAAAAGGAAAGTGGAGGATGGTTAGAAGGGTCCCTAGATTTGGAGAAAGGAAAAATCCCGGTTCGGATGTTACTTGGAAAACTTTCATTCACCACCAAATTGCTTTTTATGATTGTTTCCTTGTCACATTTTCAATTCCCTCCTTGGTTCCAGCAGCTGTCCACATGAAGATTTACTGGGCTATTGTAATGCAATCATTTCATGTGGATTTGTTCTGGAAAAGAGTTTTTAACTGTTCACTAATTTTAATTATATCGACCACCTCCTGAGCCTTAGCGCAAGCATGGTCCTAGGTTCTTTATAATCAAAATTTCATTTAATCCTTATAACTTTGGTTAGTAACTATATTGCCCCCCCATTATCAAAAGAAGAAACCTGGGGCTCAAATAAGTTAGTAACTTGTCATAACAAGTCAGAATTTGAACTCAGGTTTATTGACTCCAAAATTCACACTATTAACCATTGTGCCAGGATATCCCTGGGAGAATGGTTTGGTAATGTGGGACTGTATATTTTGGAGTTTCTCGAAGAATACAGAAATTTCCCCAAAAAAACCCTCACATTGTTGTAAAAAAAAAAAAAAATTGTGGCTTTAAAAGTCTAATTATCCATGTTGCTAAGGAATGAATCCCAAGCTCTCTGGAGGCACCCCTTCTTTCCATCTGACCCATTCCTTAGGTAGATGTAGGGGAAGAAAATTAACTGACACATGTGGTACCTGACTGGGATTTTTGTTTGTTTGTTTGTTTTCATTTGAGACCTTATATTTCTGTGCATTCCTTATTGTTGCTAAAGACTGACTTTCCCTTTCCTCGTTCCCTCCCCTCAAAACCCTGAAGAAATATATGTTACTCTCAGAGCATCAGGTAACCATCTGCACGTCCTCTAGGCTTACCCTTGAGAACATGAAGGGGTTGGCTTACGGCTGATAATTCTTAGTAAACTAAAGATACTATTAGTTGCATTGAGAAAAAATGTAGTCCTGAATCTAACAAGGATAGAGGTCAAATGAAAGGCAAAAGCAGAGATAGATGACAACTCTGGTCTTAACCAGAGTTTCAGAAAAGATTTCGTATGCCTCCTCAACTCAGTCAGGGGAAAGTGATTTATGTTTCGTGTCTGAGGCAGAACAATCTGTCACTTAGAAATATTTGGGTCGGTAATATTAGCTGAGAATAAAATCATGATGAGAAGGTGAGAATGATGCTAAATAAACTATACAACCAGAAGGAACTCTAAGAGCAAAAAATAGCCTTCCTTTTCCTTCAAACTTCTCTATAAATGCCCTTTCCCTACGAGACTGGTAGATGATGTGTGGTTTATAAAATTCATCTGGATCATGACATAATTAGGTTTTCTGCATGTTTTATGAAATAATGAATTTTATTCTCAAACATTTAGACATGTTAGCAGGAACAAAAACAATGGTTCTTATTTTAAGGAAGCACCTTATATGATATAGAGAAAAAAAGATTTGGGCATACAAAGTTATGAAAAAAAAAGAGAGAGAATAACACATTGCCTACAAAATATAGACATGGGTCTCAAACAATTTTTTAATTTAATGTCATTCTTAAAATGTCAAGCTTTGTAGATTTTTACACACAAAATGGTTGTTATTGTGTATGAATATTTTGTGATGAAAAAGACTAAAACCACACGTGTAAATATTTTTTTGAAGGCTGAAGCTATTGGTGGCAGAGCTGTCTCGGTTTACCATAAAACTTAGACTCAAATTTTTCCAAAAGAATTTGGTTAATAGGGAGTTTTGCTCTACCCTCATTTCATTCTTGTTCAAAACTCTGCAATATTGTCTAAGCATGTCTGCCCCAGAGACTGAGCTGCCTCTTTCTGGCTCCTCTTGAAACTGCTGGGCTGTCCTGCAGGCATCTATTTGCACTCTACAGCCTGGGAGGTTGCTAAGCAGCAAGCAATGCTTCCCTGCTCAGAGAGCTGCTGTATTTTGGGAACTCCTTGCTCTAGATATTCTGCTTAATGTTAAAGAGATCTGATAAAGCAATACTCAAAAAACTTTTATTTTAAATCTGTCCAATATCCTTTATTCAGTCATCATTTTATTATTAGCACTTCATTTGCACTGGAATCATAATATGTGTTAGATTTCCAGTGTTATTCAAACACCAGTCAGTCTAACACCCCTAATTTACAGATTAAGAAACTTAGGTTCAGAGAACTGAAGTGAAATGTCTAATTTCTGAGAAAACAGATTTCTTGATATTCCCCAGAACCAAAACTTCAAAGTATTCACTCCACTGTCAGAAATATTCCCTGTCACTGACAGGGAATCACCATTGAATAGAGAGTACTTTCTGGTATAAAGGCCTTCTAAAAACAATGATTCTTTCCATTTTTTTCTTGGTCTAAGGCGTGTTTAAGGTACTGATGACTGTCATGAATTCAGAAAATTGTGCATAACACATATTCATTTAAATTCAGAGTATACATGAGTTCTCTGAAGCCAGCTATAAATCCTCTAGGTTAAAAATCCCTGTTCTAAGTGGTCTAGATGTCAAGGACATTTCCATATATTCTGAGCTAATCATTGTTCATTCCTTGCTGACATTAAGTGATGAATTACTATGTTCTGGACACTGCTCTATGAGTCTTACATGTATTTAGATATTAATCCTCTTTAAAAGTATGTAGGTCATTCTATGATATGTTTATATTTATATTATATTATATTTATGTAATATAATATATTACTATTATACTCTCCATTTTACAGATATATAAACTGAGACACAGAGCCAGTAAGTGGCAAACCAAGATACCAATTTTAATTTAGTTGGTCTGGCTCCAGAATTTTTAACTACTATATTATATGGATTATCAAGCATCTATATTATGCCAACCACCTTTGCTACATAAGTAAAGTTTCCACAATGCCCTTAGGGTATTATCATTATTATTCCCATTTTTCAAATTATATGAGGCCCAATGTTGATAAACCTAGTAAGTTGCAGAACTGAGATTTAGACATAGATCATCTAAGATATAGTGCAGTTTTACCGCCTCTATAACAGCACTGTCTGATGGAACTTTCTACACTGATGGAAAGGTCTTATATGGCAACCACTGTTCACATGTAGCTATTGAGCACTTGCTTTGCGGCTAGTATGACAAGAATTTATTTTTACTTTTAATTAATAGTCACATATGACTAGTGGCCACCATTTTGGACAATGCAACTCTAGAGCCTTGCTACAAACGTGGCTCATGGGCTAGAACCATCAGCATCACCCAAGGGCTGCTAGAAATGCAAGCACCAGGCCTCATCCCAGGCCTATGGAATTAGAATCTGAATTTTAATAAGACCCCCCGGCATTTCATATGCAGATTAAAATTTTTAAAGTGTGGCTCTGAATCACTCCACCTCTCATATTATTTGTCAAGACCAAGAGAATAAGTCATTTGCCAAGAGAATAAGCCATTTACCCACAAGAGCCTTGACTCTCCAATTCTTTTCCAAATTAGAAATTCGACCCCCATCTGCGGGTTTTCATAGTGCTTCCAACCCCAGAACAGTCACTCTAAAATGCTAGAAGTAGTAGTCAAGACATTACTTATATTGATTCAGAATGTGAAAGAGGAAAATGATGGTTCCAGAGTTTAGGGGCCCATCAGTCTCCACAGCTGGAGACCTCTTAGCACTCCTGTAGGAGCAGCTCATTCCCATCGTGGGGCACTTAAAGAACCCCAGGCCAATAGGAGGGCATAGCGATCCTAAGGTTGTTGCCCTGCTCAGACCATAAGCCTACATTTCAGTACTTCCTGCTTCTGTCGCTGAACCTCTCTTGCATGCCAAGTCTAAGAGCAGGACCACAATCCATTTCCCTCAGAACTTGAGTCCTTGTACTCATGCCTGTTTAATCTGAGTCTAGACACCTGCCTTGCATCCCCCGCAGGATTAGGCTCTAACCCCAGGATTAGATTTGTCCCATGATATCTGGTTTACAGAGTGCTGGTTACAACTGTTACCAGCCCCTCACATCCTCCACTTTCCATGCCAACACTCCTCTGCAATCAGCTTTGGATCCTTTAGGACAGCCTGTGTGCCCTGATGCCTTTCTCCACATTCTTTCTGTCCTGAGTTGACCCATCCCATCACAGCCCCACCACCATCCTCGTTGGGTGATTTCAGTCATTGCTACAACCTCTCCCCGGGAACAAGTCTTTTCAGATACAGTGGCTTCATCTCACCAGCTTAAAGGATAATTAATGAATCAGAAAATATGTATTTCTGTTCACTCTGGTCATTGTACTGAGAGTTTACTAACATGTTGGTAGAGAAAAGGATTTAAAGAAAAATCAAATAAACATAAAAATTAATTAAAATATCAAGAAAACAATAATTTATCAAAAGAGTCATACCCTTTCCAATAGGTATTGTAGACAATAACATCAACTTCATTTTTATGATATGTATCTATATATGCTTTTTAACATTATACATGTCTTTTGAGCCTCACAATAACCCTTCGAGGGAGTATGGCAGAAATTTTCACAATACACATTTAACTAATGAGAAAACCAGGGTTGAAAGAGGTCAAGTGGCTCACCTAAATTCACACATCTGCTAAGTGGCAAAGCTGAGATTTGAACCCAAGGTTTCCAACTCTAAAGTCTGTGCTTGTTGCTCCAAGCTACCAAACTGGTCTCTTTCCCCTGCTATTTCCCCTGTCCTTATTCAACACTTGTCCTATTCTTTCTGTCTCTGTTTACTCCATTCCTTCTGCCTACCACATCCTTCCCCATCTTTCTCTGCCAAATAATCTCATTCTTTCCAGAACTTTCCCGGGTCATTTTCCATGTCAACCCTCACATGACTCCCTGGCAGAGATTCTTATTCTCTCTTCTGTTCTCAAACAGCCCTTCTTATGATTCATCAAGTTTTTAACATGTCAGTCTCCAGTAGATTATTTTTATTATTAAAAATAAACATATTATTTTAAAAGCATTACATATGCATGGTAAAAGTTAAATATGTAGATAACAGAATAAGAAGATTAAAGCACTGTATTCCTATAATCTAGAGAAAATCATGAATGCCTTATGATAAATAATTCCACATCTTTTTCTATTCATATATAAATTTGTGCCTTTTTACTGAAATGAGATCGAACTGCAATGTTATTTTCTCCTATAGACTATTAAATTCTTTAAGAGCAAAACCCAACTCACAATTCCCTCTCTTAAAGGGGTTCTGATTTGGGATCAGACCCATACTAAGGCTCAATAAATAGTATATATGCACAGATGCATGAATAAAATAAAGTTTTAAATGGGTTCAACTCCTTGATGTTCACCGAGAAAACCTTGCACCTTGAGTCCATCTTGACTCAGTCCATCTTGACTGAAGAATTAAAGGTCACTTTGGAGATCATATGAAGATTGTGTTATTGGGTTTAAATGAAAAAGAGATGGTTGATAGCCAAAGTGACCAGGACCAGGAGTTGGAGTGGACATGAGTATGTCCTTAGATCACTTCCTAAAGGGAATGTAGCAAAAGAGTGTCCACAGGCACCAGGGTTGTGGCCTAGTAGATCTCGAAGCCAACACAATGACTTAGCATCTGTCAGAGATTCACATTCTCCTTTGCTTCGTGAACACATATGCACTTCTATCTCTTTCCACAAATCGAGAGCTCAGTAGTGTGCATCCCTGTTTTGCTAATGCTCAGTACCCTCATCTTTTTGTGGAATCCTTTCTGCCTGAAAATGTCTCTCAAGAAGAATCTGTAGACTAAATGAAAGAATGAAAGTGAAAGTACAGGAAATTTTTGGATTCTACCCTTTACTGATCACGACATTACAGAAAGAGAATTCATGCTTTGTGGCCTTAGACAAGTCACCTGAGGTGTCTTTGGCTTGGTTTCTTTAACTACTATTAATTGTAGTAACAATACCTGTCCTATGTAACTCTTGTCATAGGGTTGCCATGGAGTTTAAAAAGATATTACTTAACCCCTCTGTACCTCAGTTTCCT
The DNA here is from genome assembly GCA_029593785.1 of Cabassous unicinctus. Classification (NCBI taxonomy): domain Eukaryota; kingdom Metazoa; phylum Chordata; class Mammalia; order Cingulata; family Chlamyphoridae; genus Cabassous; species Cabassous unicinctus. The sequence continues at coordinate 22,607 of JAQZBX010015384.1, forward strand.
CATCTATAACACCGGAATAATAACAGGATCTACCTAATAGAGTTGTGGTGAAGACTATTTGAGTATGTAAAATACTGAAAACAGTGTCTAATTCATAACAATTGCTGAATATGTTTATTATTATTATTTATGAAGTCATAATGCACAAGTGATCATTATTCTTTCCACTTAAAAATGATACCATTACCAAAGTTTTAAGTGAAGTTGGGCTTGGCAACATTTCATTAAGCAATGATTTGAAGCAAAAGAGGAACTGCTGTGAGAGTGATTTTTAAAATGTGGGGGAAACAAAATAAGGGGCAGAGACGGAGTCTTGGTTATATCGAGACCTCCAGAGCCTAGCCTGAGATTTGGCAAAGACCAAAGATTTAAAATGTTTCATGAAGGAATAATGGTTCAAATGCATGTAAGAATGAAATCGAGACTAAAATTAAAATGTTTTCACTTACTGGATATTGGCTGGGGACTCTAGCCTCTGCCATCCTGATGTCCATGGTGTTGATTGGAAGATTGACAGTCACCAGGGAAACCTTTATTCATCTTGTCGTGACAGCCTGGCCCTCGGGGAAAAAAGGAGGAAGTCGGTCAGTGTGACTGGGACTGGAGTTTGACAAGGACCTGGAGTCAGCTCTGGTCCTCCAGACAAGAAGACCCACAGAGAAGAGTTCTGCTTGGTGTTTGTTAATGAACTTGTCAGTTTGGGATCATGAACATGTACTGTGTCTAACTTGATGAGTTCATGATGCTGTATGTTTGAAAAACCTACATGAAAGTACAGTTTAATGTGACAGTAATTCCCAACTGAGTGATTTGATTTAGGTTTAAATGATTTTTTACTGGTATCACAGAGTGTAGATTTCTGGTTCAGAAGTATTGAGCATGCAGTTAATTTATAAGTACAGCACAACTCTAGGAAAGATCTTGACTACATCCTTCTCATGGTCAAGTTTCAAAAAGGATCATTTTCATATGAGGGTTGTGGAGGAAAGTTAGAAAATTCCAGAGTCACCGTATGACCTTTCCCTCCAAGGAACTTTATGTAAACTGTCCTACTTTCTGAGCTGTTCTTGTCACCAGGTCTTGCTTCTTCAATTCTTCATTTTTTATTATCTCGGATTTCTGAAAACTGATGTTTCCCTGTCCTGAGACAAGCTCCCCTCTCATTATACATCTGAGCTTAATTCTTGAATTTAAAGTGAATGTGAATGTAGGTCACTTCTCTCATGCACTGCAGATGCTAGAGGGATCTGAAATAAGGGTGGCCAGAGGCTGAGGTATGTGAAGCCAGCCTCCTCAGTACAGGAAGATCTCCCCAGCAAGTCTAACCATTGTTCCTGGACAAAGGGTTCAGAGGGCTGTCCTCTTGTAACTCCAAGCTCAGGTGGCAGAAGATTGCCAAAATATATTCAAAAATACTGCCCCCCCCCCAAAAAAAAAAAAAAATGCTAAGCACTGCCTCAGGACCATACACTCAATACTAGGGTGGGATTCTTGAGCAGAAAGCTACTTAGTCTGGTCAGAGACAGACAGGAAAATCAAAGGCTAAACCCAGAGCAATAAGCATAGGTTGTGGATAGGGGCTACAGAGAACAGAAGAGTTGTCGCTGTCTAAGGATGCATAGCTCAGTAAATGCTTTCTATAAAGTACTAATCTGTACAGGATAAACAGGAGTTAGCCAGGCAGAAGGGGCAGGAGATGGGTGAGAGACCAGAGCAGGGGGCAAGTATATTCTAGAGAAAGGCAACAGCTTGCTCCTATCATTTGTGTCTCCAAGAAGAATTGCTTTGGCTTGAGAAAGAAGTCCAGGTGGGGATGTTGCAGGAGATATGAGGCAAGGGATTAAAGCAAGAATTAGATCAACAAGATCCTCATGCACTTTCTGATAAATGTGAACTTTATCCTGAAGATTATTGGAAATGGAGTGACATGAAGAGACTGGCTTTTCAGAAAGGCAGCTTAGCAACTGTGCACAGGGTAGATAAGAGAGAATGAGATAGAAATGGGGAAACTGGTTATATGGCTATTGTTTATTCTTCAGAAGAGATGTTATTAAAATTTGGACTAGGGAAAGAGTAGTGGGAAGGAAGGGAAAAAAAGTTCAGAAGCCCTTTATTAAGGAAATAGTAAAACACAGTATTTAAGATTATACACCCTGAAGTTAGACTGACTAGACTGAAAATCTCTGTCTTAGAAAACATAACTTAATCACTATTTCTTGTAATTTTTACTGCTATGTAATTTTAATTATTATTATTATTCAAAGTATAAAGGAGAAGAAAAGACCTACCTATAATCCCACCACCCAGAAATAACCCACTATTAACATATCACTCTGTATTCTTGGAATTTTATATGTATTTTTTACAAAATCAGGATTATATTCTACAATTTATTATGCAACCTGTTTAACAAAAACTAATTATAATTTGGTATTTCAATAAATTTTAAACATACAAAGACTGCAAAGAAAAATAAAGCCAACACCATGTACAACTGCCAATTGCTTGATATATGGAATCAAGTTCTTTTTTATAGAATAAAACATAACAAATGCAGTCACAGCCCCATTTATTCCACCATCCTAAGCATCACTCTCCATTCCTAGACAGCCCCTAGTATAAATTTAGTATTATATTTCCATGTTTTAAAATGTACATACATACATTTTAACTGTGAATAATATATATTAACTTTGTGTGTGTCTTAATTGTATAAAATATATAATAATATTTTGTGTGTGTCTTTTAATTGTAAAAAGGCATCACACTGGATGAACTCTGAGAAGGCAGTACAGAATAATGGCAAAAGCCTGAACTCAAGAATTCAACTATCTGAGTTTAAATCCTACATCTCTGCTACTAACTAATTGTGTAACCTTTGCAAGTCTATCTCTTTTTTGCCTGTCCCTTTACTGTACAGTGGAGATACTATCTACCTCATAGATTTATTGTGATGATTCAATGAGTTAATACATGTAAAGAGATTAGAACACTGTCTAGCACATAGAAAAATTTAAAAGAGGTTAGTTAAATTTCTTATTACTTTCATTAATCATTCAATAGCTGGCTTTTTTAATTCATAATGTATTTTAGGATTTTTTTCCCATATATTACTCTATTGATGGACACTTAGATTGCCTCAAGTATTTTGCTACTGCAAGTAAGGCTGCAACGAACATCCTCAAATGTATCTCTTTTTGCATAGTGTCCGACAATATTTCTAGGGCTTATTCCATCAACGGAATTTCCAAGTCATTAGATATGCATTCACCATTTAATGAAATCCTGCCAAAATGATATCTAATCTGCTTTGACCAACTCATACTCCTACCAGCTGTTTATGAGAATTTCCCTTTCCTCATAGCCTCAGTAATATTTGGGATTGTCCAACTGTTTCATTTTTGACAATCTGATTATGAAAAATGGTATCCATTTTTGTTTTAATTTCTATCTCACCTATAATCAGTGAGGTGAGGTTGAGCATCATGTATGCTCTTTAACAATTCAGATTTCCTATGCTTTGATATGCCCGTTCATTTTCTTTGCTGATTTTTCTATTGATTGTCTTTTTCTTGTTAATTTGTATGATTTCTTTATATATTCTGGATTCTACTTCTTTAGTTGAATATATATTGCAAATATAGTCTCTTGGTCCATTATAGGACTTTTAAATTTGTTTCACTTTTAACATTCTTTTTGTTGTAAGATGTTGCTGTTGATGCAATCAAATATATCATTTTTGACTTCTCTATTCTTCTCTATTTAAATCTAAATATTTAAAGGTTGTTGCAGTTGGGCAGTTTGATGTAATTATGAATTACAAAAATATAATTGGATCATGCTTGTAAACTGGTATGCTAATCTGGGCATGATTAAGTTATGATTAGGGCGCTAACTGGGCCATGTCAGTAGGGCGTTGAGCCCCACCCCTTGGTGGGTGGGGGAATCAAATATAAAAGGCAAGGCAAAGGACAGAGGGAATAGTTTTTGAGTTGCAGTTTTGATGTTGGAGAGAAGGCCCCAGGATAGAGACGAGCCATTCACCTGAGAGTTCACAGCTGGCCTTTTGGAGAGAAGCAAAGCCTAGAGAGCCTCATAGTCTACAGCTGACCTTGTGAAGGAACCAGAGGACCTAAGCCAGGAGAGAAACACAGGCCTGGGAAGAGAGGAACCCAAAAAACCTGAATCCTCGCAAACATCGGCAGCTGTCTTGCTCCAACACATGGCAATGGACTTTGGCTCTGCTGTTGCCAATGAAGGTAAAACATTGATAAGAAAACAGCTTTAGAGAGAAGAATATCAGGTTCAATTGTAGTTATTGCATTACAGGCATCCCAGGGGCATGCAGGTTGTGTTAACCAACATGAAACTGGATACACAAGTTTGAAGCTCTTTAGAACATTTGGGCACAAAAGATAAATTTGTAATTTCTCAGTAGGTAAATGGCAGTTAAGTCCCTCAGAGTGGAGGTGATCCCCGGGAGAATGTTAAGTTGGTCAGAAGACTCTCCCCAACACATAAGGAGAAAAGTGGAGAAAGGAAAACTAATAAAAGATAAGGAAGGTAAGGAAGTGATAATATCATCTGAAGCAGAATGCACAGAAAGATGAGAGCTGGAAAATGCTTCTTGAAGCTGACAATTTAAAAGTTGATGGCTGTTTACTAAGTAAAGTTTCAGCCTAGTTGCTAGGATAGGTGGCAGAGTGTAATAGACTACCAAGTGAATAAGAGGGAAATGGGATGATGAGTGTAGACAATTCAATTGAGAAAATAATATAATTTAAATGCTATTCAATCATTATGAAGAGATCAAGGATTTCAGGATGCTATAGAATGTGAACAACAAAGAGAGCACTCTGGTAGCAAGATGCAAACACATCGCTGATTGCAAGCTTTGTAGAGTTAGCCTGAATGCCTCACATGGGGCCCTGCATGGACTCTGTAAACTTGCTCCCATAGATAACTTCAAATTCTCCCAATCTCTTAATCATCTGAGCACTGAGTGGTTTCCAGGGACTGCTTAGCTCCTCAACTCCCTCTAGCCCTTAAAACCAAGGCTAATGGGCACCCCCAACAGGCTTGGTCTTGCACCAGTTCTGTAATCCATCCTGTCATTTGTCGGGAGGTATTTAAGTAGCTCTCCATTGATAGCCTTATGTTTCCAGTGAGTGTGTCTACTATGACGCTCTAACTTAATGCTCTGGCAACTGGGCTTCTTCTATGTTCCTATTACAGAGCCTACTATCCATCTCTGGCAGCCTTGTGTTAGTAACTTTCTGGAAACCAGGACTTATGCTCACTAGGCTTTCCAGTGATTGTCTCCAGCCCCTTAAACTGCTCCTGTAGGAAGTAGGACTCTGGCAGGTACCTTTAGACCACTCTATTCTGAAAAGCTGCTTGGACTTCTGTTTTCTGCCTGGATCCCATCTCCCTAGACCCTCTTCTTTCTGTTCTTACTCTTTCCCATTTCTACCCTCTGGCTCTTCAGGGTAGTCTTGCTTGCACTGACAAGTCTGGGAAGACTCTGAGGTTCCATCTACTCTGCCTCAAGCCCATGACCCATTCACTGAATTCCCATTATTAAGGTAACCCCTTAGTTAGCTCAGTTGTTTTAAGACATCATTGATCACCAAGTCCTCAAGACTATGTTTGTCTATTGTAGTGGACACTACCAAACATTTTAAAGAGTAGCAAATCAAGACATGTGTATTGATGCACACTATGTGTTTGTAGCCTGCTGCACATTATAGGATTTACAGAGCTGGCTAAGAAATCAAGAGAGGTAAGGCCTGAATACCTGATATGTTAAAAATCAATAAAAGATGTAAGATTTTCTAAACAGTAGACAAAGGCTCAGCTGGCAAGTGTGTTTCCCAATGAGTGGCACAGACCATAACAACAATTCTTGTCTGTGAACAACTTGTAAAGTGTTCAAAACAAGAGGATTTTACATCATTTGGATTAAGCTTCACAATGACACTTACAGGTGGAAATCAGAAATTATCATCATGGAAATTTTACAGATAAGGAAGTTTAGGTGTACAAAGTTCAAATGAACTGCAAACCTGCCCTTGAAACCTGGTGTTCTGTTTCTACAGGCTGGGTTTGACTCTGACTTCTGACAGCAGGATAAATCAGACTACCTACCTGACGTAAAGCCCTGCACATCTGTGTCCTGCACCCAATGATGCAGCTAGCCCCATTGACTTGCTCTGCTTTTCCAGGCCTTCAAGCCTTTGTAAATTTATTCTTTCCTCCTAAAATATTCTTCTTGCCTTTCTCTCCCAAAATAAGTACAATAGGAACCCTTCTCTGACTCCTTTGTCAAAATTGGTTACACCTTCTTCTGACCTCGGGGAGAACTTTTGTAAGGCCTCCATTAAACCAAAAAATTTTCACATCACCTTATCGGGGCTTTTTATATGTGTAATCCCCATATAAAAGGTTTCTCTCCTTAGAGGAGCTTAGCATGGAACTTGACAAAGTGAAGGACTCAAAACAATATGTGATGTTTATTGTTTGTTGGATGCCATTTATAATGTATAAATGCAAGACATAAGTGAAATAAAGTTTGTTCAGCTACTGGATATTTTCTGGAGATGCCTGTACTTCAAAAGCAATCTGTGTATTCTGTAGAGCTTGGCCCCTGAATCCAATGAATTAATGGTCAAGAAGGAATCCTTTGTAAGCATTTGTGCCTGGAATTCTGGAGGGAAAGAGGTGGATTTCAGACAAGCTTTCTACACGGGGGCATCCTCTATGCTCTTTTACCTTTCTAGCTGTCTCTAATGCTGCAACCTTCAGGCTGACCTTGGTTGCTCTGTGTTGGATTGACAGAGCCACACTATGGAAGGAGTCTGGGTTCCTGAATCATTGATTGGAGGAGTCACCCAACCAGGAACACATCTTGTGAACAAGCAAGTTTATTATGCTCAGCACCTAAAATTTGGGGCTTATCTATCATTGTACCTAACATTGCTGTAACTAATATAATAACATGATGCCTACATACACTAAAAACACATGCACAAAACAATTTATAGAAGATATACATGCAAAAAGGATGCATATTAAACAGAACAGTTGCCTGGGAGAAGATAAAATAGGATGAAAATAGACATGGAATTACAGAGACCAGTGCTGATGAGGTACTAAGAACTGAGTAATATAACTCTGCTCCTGAGGTTTGAAGGAAGGGGAAAAAATTCTGATTGCACAGCAAAACTAAAGGAAGATGAAATTTGTCTGATTGAGCTACTTCCCAACGGAGCCAAAAAATCCAGCCCTGGAGCCTGGCCCTAAACAGGGTAGGATGGAGCCTCTGCTGAAATGCCCTCTTCTTAGAGGGTATAGTGGTGAGGAATTACTGTGCACTCTGGATCTGAGTTGGACTGGGTGGTAAAGGGTCATGAAGAACCAAATTACAGATAGAAATATTGATGAACCAGGTGATGATTCCTAGATGTCAGTGAGGTGAGTCTTAATCTTAGCTGTCACACATTCACTGCATATGGCTAAGAAATTCACTGTATGATCGACACCTCAGTTTTCTAAGCTATAACATGAGTTTAATTACTATCTCATGTACTTCTGTGGCATGCATGAGACAGCATAAATGTGTGTAAATTTTGTCTACTCAGCAAGGTCACCTAGGACATGGTGGTGACAATGGTATATTGTGAGTGTATCTGTATATGGGGACAGAGGGCAGCCTACAAGTCCACTGGGAGGCAGGGATCAGCAGCTGCTACAAATATGGCCACATACAGGCTTAATGATCCCACCTGTATATTGTCTGTCTCTCAAGGGCCAAGCTATGCCCCTCTGAAGAGCTAAACTTGTGTCAAAGCCTCAAGTAAATGTGGGCTAAATAATTCATGATGTTTCTGAGGTAGATTACCTAGGAGAGGTGCTCTCTAGGTGACCAGAGATAAGATTTGGAGATTACCCAGTGAAGGAAAGCAAGCCCAGAAGAGAAACTTTCAGAACAAGGAGAACCTGCCTGAAGAATGTTCCATTAATAATAGAGTCCCTTTCTAGGCCAGTTACCTAGAATAGTTACTATCTCTAATTCATGGCTTCTAAATATTGGGTGCTTGAATTGTGAAAGTCCCCAAAGTAGCGTGCAAAATTTATGTGTATGTGTTTATATGAATTTTTCTGGGGAAAACGTGGCTTTCCTCAGATTTTCAAAACAGTTACTAACTTCAGAAAGACTTTGAATAATGGGATTCAACACCAGTTTAGCAACTTATCATGTATTTGGCATGCCAAACACCAAATTTGTTGGAAACATAAGTCCTCTTAAAGGGTCATGCTGGGCAGGAAAAGATGTCAAGGTCAGGTTAGAAGATTAATTTAACCTCTGCATGGCATTTATCATCCTAGATTTGTCTACAGACTACAAGGTTCTATTTAAGGAATATATTACTGCCCTGACTCTCCTTAACATTTGTCCTGTCCTGTTTGAAGAGAAACTTTCTTATCAGTCTAGAAATCATTTATTTAATGCCAAATATATCCTTTGTCCTTCAAAAACATGTTGTCAAAACGTGTTAGCCCAGCTAATGAGCCCCTCCAGGAATGATGGCATTTTAGGCAATCAACTCTACTCGTTTCTGCCTTATCTCATTTACTCACTCAGGAACAGGTTGTGGCTGGGATTTGGGTGAGGGTCAAGAGCAAAGTCAGGGGAAGCGGGTGTGGCTCAATCGATAGAGCTCCCGTTTGCCATATGGGAGGCCCTGGGTTCACTTCCCGGGGCCTCCTTGTGAGGGCAGGCCGGCCCGCGCGGTGAGGTGGGCTGATGCAGCAAGACCTCGCAGCAAGGGGGAAATAAGCAGACACAGAAAAAACACACAGCAAATGGACACAGCAAAACACAAGCAGCAAGGGGGGCATAAATAAATAAATAAATAAATCTTTAAAAAAAAAAAAAGAGCAAAGTCAGGTATGGGATTGGGTCACGAATGGAATTAAAATTCAAGGTATGCATTAAGCCGCAGAGATAATTAATTTCAAGGACAGGGTAAGTTTCAATGTTGAGTGATGTTCAGATGTGTGTCACTGGGATGCATATGTCTGTTGCAATACACTACTTGCTAATATATAAAGATGGAAGTTTATTGGTTAATTAAATAAAGAAAAAGGTATGACTGTTCAAATGTCCTGGGTAGCAAATCATCATCCTAATTAAATTGAACGATACCATATTTGAGGCAGAAGGTGTAGGCAACACAAATACATAAATGTTGAGTGACATAAAGCATTTAGCCATATGTTCAGAAGTATAATACATCTGGATAATAGGATAAGAGAGGGTGGATCACAAAGTCTCCTCTATTCTGAAGATCTTTATCTTGATGATGAAGGCAATGAGGATGACTAGAAGGGTTCCCCCATAGTGGTGATTAGTCCTGTGTGTCAACTTGGCTGGACTACAGTATCCAGTTATTCATCAAACATTAATCTAGGTTTTGCTGTGAAGGTATTTTGCAGATGTGGTTAACATCCACAATCAGTTAACTTTAAAGGAGATTACCCTCAAAAAGCTTGGTGGGCCCCCTCTAATCAGTTGAAGACTTTAAGAGTAAAAACTGAGGTTACGTGGAGAAGAAATTCTGTCTCAAGACTGCAGCATAAAAATCCTGCCTGAGTTTCCAGCCTGCTGGCCTGTCCTACAAATTTCAAGCTTGCCATCCCCCACAACCACCACATGAAACAATTCCTTAAAATAAATCCCTTTACATATATGTGTGTATATGTGCAAGTGCGTGGCCCCATGCATCCCAAAGGTTCTGTTTCTCTGGAGAACACTGACTGATACACCCATCTTCCAGCTCTAAGAGTTGGCAGCCCCTTGGGAAACCAAAGTGAGTGATGGACGTGGTTGACACGTCATCTTCCATGTACCAGAAGACACTTGACACCATCAATCACAGGGATCTTATGGCACCCAGCCTTCCTCTCAGTCCCACAGCTGCCTTCAGGAGAAACCCTGCTCAATCTGCCACCATGAGCTCCTGCAACATTTGCCTTCAGAGATGGTCCCCCTCCTATTTATGTCCCTTTCTGGCCTTTGTTACTTTGAGAATCTTCCTCTGAAGCCTTCTGCTCATAGACTGAACAAATCTAATCTCTCAACTCATTCCTTACAGAAATATCAAGGGTAAGAAGACAACAGCAAACCCTTATAAGTGAAGATGTCCAATTTCTGCTTCCTTCAAAGGTTTCATTTAATGGAAGCAGTCCTTATTGTATAAACCTTCTAAAGGAAACTGAATCTGTCTGAATTAGACAGTTATGCCCAATGGAGGTAAAATAACTGGGCCCGCAACAGGAATATGGGTGCAGAGGGGATTGTGCCATTACCAAAGCACAATCTCCTCAGAGAATAAAGGAACTAATTATTATGGAGCAACTGCAGCCGTATTGGGCCAAGGAAGCAGGAAGAGAAACAAGTTACTGTTTGGAGTTATGAAGTGAGGTAGAGGGTGACTATTAGGTATTTGTAGACTATATTTCAACTCCGTTTATCCAACAAATATTTATAGACCACATACTATGTGCCAGGAACTGTTCTATGTGCTAGAGATACATAAGTAAAGAAAATAGACAAAAGTCCAAGCCTTAACCAAACTCTGGGCTGCCTTAACAGCAGTGGCAGGTACTTTGAAGGACTGCCTAGAAAGACCAGCAGCTATTCAAGTGCAAAATTACTCCAAGCTGACACTTCAGCAAGAAAAGGAAACTGCCTGAAAATTTTTCACGGATGATGCTCTCTTGCGAGCTTGTTACTGAGTATATGGAGTATCTTCCATTTGCCCCATCAGATCCACATTCCACCCTTCTGTGCCTTGCTGTCTGCCCTGAGGGTGTGATCTGTGTGTACTTCATCATTAGGTACCTGTGTCCTCTGGCTTCTTTTTGGCTTCAGCCATCAGGAAACCATATTGGAGAGAAGGAAGAGAGTGGGCTTTCCCCTGACTCTTTTCCTCCAAAGTGGCCTCGAGCTGGTTGTGACCCTCAAAAAGGGACACTGCTCCTCTCAAGGAAGCCTTCTCTACATGGATCTCTCCTCCCAAGCCCCAGTCACCACATCTTCACTAGCCCTTCAGTTCTCAGCTCCGAGCTGCCGGTTTCTCCCACTAGACCTGGCCTACTTTTCACATGGTCCCTTTGAGTATAAGCTGAATAACAGCCACCCGAAGATATCAGGTCCTAATTTCCAGCTGCAAATGCTGCCTTAAAAGGAAAAAGGATCTTTGCAGATGTGATTAAGCTAAGCATTTTGAGATGGGGAGATTATCCTGGATTATCCCAGTGGCTCCTAAATGCAATCACAAATGTCCTTGTAACCGACAGAAGAGGAGAAGGCAACGTGACCCCCGAGGCAGAGGTTGGAGGAATGCGGTCAAAAGTCAAGGAATGCCAGCAGCCACCAGAAGGTGGTAAAGGCAAAGGAACGGATGCCCCTCCTCCCCCCCACGGGCCTCCAGAGAGAGCGTGGCCCTGCTGACACATTGATTTCAGCCCAGTGATACTGATTTCCTACTTCTGGCCTCCAGAACTGTGAGAATAAGTTTCTGTTGCTTTAAGTAATGAAGTTCATGGTAGTTTGTTACCACAGTCACAGGAATTGATGCACGTTGTTAATAAATTCTCCTCAAATTATCCTGATTATCCTGGAGTGATATCCTGTTAATGTTTTGTGCAGGGTTCTTATCATGGGAGTTTGATCTATAAAATTACAGGTGTAGCTGGGTAAGCTTTTGCTAAGAACAGATTCCCTAATTTTCATGAGATCCTCGAAAGAGCTTCTGTCCCAATAGGTTAGAAATCAAATGATTAAATTGCATTTTGGCTGTTACTGGCCCCCCTGTACCACTGGAAAAGCACCAGACCTCTTAATTCCACAGGACAAGGCATGGCCCACAGGACCTTCTGAAAGAGCAAGCAGGCTTTTCAATGACATTTATCACCTTGGATTTTTCTGAAAAGCTACTCTTTGTTTCAGAATTCTTTATTACTCTGACCTTCTCAAGATTTTAACCAATATCGAGTAAGAAATCTTATATTCTAGAAAATCTTTTGTTTAAAGATAAATCCATGAATTTCCCGCAAAATTCTTGCCAAACTTTGCCCAGCCAAGCAGACCAGTTACATACGGCCCCTAACCCATCAGGGGAACATTTGGGGCATGTGTATTTTTTCTTTAAGCTTTCGTTATTTTATTTATTTATTCTTATAGTTAAAGAAATGGATGCAAAGATGAATGAAATATAGTCTTCCTTACAAAATTATCAACACTTCAATTTAATAAATGGGTTTGTTTTGATAGTGGCCAAAAGAGACAGTAATGAAGCTTTTTATGGGACAAAGGACCAGGGAAATTGACGAAAGGAGACGCCAAAGCAGAGTCTCAACTTCACGAAGAGTTTTCCAGGCAGCAGGAGCTTCCCAGGTCAGGTGCAAGACAAATATCCCAAACTTTAAACTGTCACCTTTGGCTTTGTTTTGACCTAATTGAATAAACTGTGCTCTTCAAATTCTGGGTCATAAAATCATGTTAGAGGGAAATGTGTGGCTCCATCACAACATGTCTATCCATTCATTTGCTGATGGACATTCTGACTGTTTCCACTGTTTCACTATTACAAATAAAGGTGCTATGAAAAATGTGTACAGGTCTTTGTATGGACATTTGCTTTCATTGTTCTTAGGTAAATACACAGGAGAGGAATGGTCGAGTCATATGATTAGTGTATGTTTAACCTTTAAGAAACTGCCAACTTGTTTTCTAAAGTTGTTGTATCATTTTACATTTCCACTAAGAGTTTATGAGAGATCAAGTAGTTTCACATCCTCCCAACATTTAGTTTTGCCAATATTGTTAATTTTAGACATTTTAATATATGTGTAGTGTTATCTCATTGTGGTCTTAATTGCATTTCCCTAATGACCAATGATGTTAATCATTTTGTCAAGTGTTTATTTACCATGTTTATATATCTTCCATGGTAAAGTGACTGTTTAAATTGCTTTATCATTTGCTTATTGAGATGTTTGTCCTTTTATTAATGAGCTATAACTGCTCTTTTATATATTCCAGATACAATATATTATTAGCTATGTGTTTTGCAAATATTTTTCTCCTTTTCTGTGGCTTGCCTTTTTATTTTCTTAATGGTGCCTTTTAAGTTTTGAATGTTGATGAAATTCAATGTATTGTTTTTTTTCTTTTGTGTCCTGTAGAGATATGTGAAGATGAGGCAGGATCAATAAGATAATAATAATCATCTCACATTTAATGAGAATTTACTATATGCCATGGGCTGTTTGAAATGCTCTTCTTAGCTTAAGTCATTAATCCTCACACTCTCCAACCCCTAAAACCTTTAAGCTATCCTCCCACCATCACTAGCTATCACCCATAAATATCTGGAATTTAGCACAGATTTTTGGACCCACTTTCCTACACTGTTCTTGTTTCTATTCTATATTGATTTGTCCCTAGAGTTTCTGGCTTAGAGTACTCTGGTTTAATTTCTGCCTCCTGACCCCTGAGGGGATGGACGTGATCTCTGTAGTATTGGAATTACAGTTTTCTCTGCCTTAACATTTCAACCATGCTCTGGCTAATTCTATCGAGGTCAATTCTATCGAGGTTAGCTACTCATCCACACCCAGAACCAAACATCTGCCCAGCTTGGTTTCAGTTGAGGCTCAGCTCAGAATGCTTGTGGAGCTTGAGTGTGGCTAGTTCCCACATCCTGACCACACTATGGCAAGCTTTGACCCTGAGACCTCAGCTACCCACTTACTTGATCCCTATATTCACTAGGAGTCATATGTTTGGGGGCCCAGTGTTTCAAGAAAATTTTCTCCCATTGAGCTGATCATGGAAGACCACTCTGAGGGACCAGTGTTATCCATCCCAAAATGGTCACTCATACCCTTCATCGCCAACTTCTCTGGCTTAAAACCAAAGAAAATGCCATTTTCGACTTTGGTGGCTTGAAGCTATATACTCCAGAAAAATCTGTTCTTGAACTCTATCCATTCTTGTGGGTATGCACCCATTGTAAGTAAGATCTCCTTAAGATGTTACTTCAGTTAAGGTGTGGCCCAAATGAATCAGTTTGGACTTTAATCTGGATTACTAGAGACATTCAAAAACAGAGTGAAAGTTAGACAGAGAAAAAGCCACAGGGAACAGCCAGATGCTGAATGTCTTACTCTTCTGAGAGAAAGCATTGCTTTGATTATGCTTTGATTTCTGACTTCTTTTAGTCTCAAAACCATGAGCCAATAAATTCCTGTTGTTTAAGCCAACCCATTGTATGGCATTTGATTTGGCAGCTAAGAAGCTAAGACAGTCACCAAAGCCTAAACCTTACACTTAATTTCTGAAAATTATTATCGATACCATATATAAGTCTCTAGGGTTGTCCCTTCCCCTCTCCATCATACAAAAGTGTCCAGTTATTAATCTCTCTCGAAAATCTAAACTTGAAAATCTCTCAGCTTCTGATGATTTTCATTCTTGCTTTAAAAAAAAAAAAAGTTGTGTTTTTAAAGCTTCAGTAAACAGAAAGAAAAGAAGTTGAAGCAGATCGTGCATCTACTGCAAGAATGAATAACAATGATGAACAAGCTAAGCAAGGTGACAAAGACATATAAGTGTCTGGAATGAGATGAAATAAAGATGAGACCAGAGGGTATGCAGGAAGTGAGCCTGCTTGTATGAATTAGGAGAGGGAGATTTAAAGAGAAGAGAAATAAGAAATAATACAATCAACTTTGTTTCTGTACCTTTGGCCTAGTTAACAGAGTGCAGCTTCATTCCAATCAGCTGCCAGACTCAAGTTAAGACTACACTAAGGAAGCGGGTGTGGCTTAATGGATAGAGCTCCCGTTTACCATATGGGAGGCCCTGGGTTCGCTTCCCGGGGCCTCCTTGTGAGGGCAGGCCGGCCCGC
>JAQZBX010015385.1:0-37592 GCA_029593785.1 Cabassous unicinctus
GTTTTCCTGTTGCCCCTATGATAGAAGTCTTCTGGGATGAAAGTTCCCCGGTTGTCTCTTGGAGAACTGAAAAGGTGGCCCCCGTGTCTACTAGGAATTCAGTTGGCTTCCCTTCGACTGTTAATTTTAACATGGGTTCCTGGGGACCAAGCTTGAAGGAACCCTGACTCCCTCAATCTTCAGTTTCTACTAAGAGGCGGACTGGTTCCTTAGGTTCCTGAGCCTTCCTGCCTATCAGCTTAGGACAATCCTTTTTCCAGTGCCCCATCCCCTTGCAAAAGGCACACTGGTTCTTCTTTAGGCCTCCTCTCTCCGGCCGTCCCTTGGAGGGATGGGGTTTCTGGGTTGGTGCTGCTAGCAAGATTCGCGAGAGCTGCTTGGTCTTCTCTCGAATAGGATCCTCTCTATTTTGAAAAACTTTCTGAGCTATTTCTACCAATTCACTTCTAGCTTTTCCTTTAAACCCTTCTTGCTTTTGAAGTTTTTTTCTAATATCTGGGGCTGACTGAGAGACAAATGCCATGTTTACCATTCATCTGTTATTTTCATTTTCTGGGTCTAAGGGGGTGTACATTCGATATGCCTCCAATAATCTCTTTAAGAAAGCAGCCAGGGACTCGTCCTTACCCTGCATGACTGCACTAACCTTCGTTAAATTAGTAGGCTTTTTAGCTGCCGCCCTTAGACCCCTAAGAAGAGACTGGTGATAGTGGAAAGGCTGTCATCCCTACATCAGTGTTAGGGTTCCAATGGGGAGGACTTGAAGGGAGAGATTCCTCCAATTCATCCCTTCTAGTCTGGGAGTCCCCCTCATTGTCCCCCAAGATAATCTTAGCAGCCTCTCGATGGATTCTCTCCCTCTCCTCAGAAGTGAATAAAGTTTGTAAAATCTGCTGACAATCATCCCAGGTAGGCTGATGAGTGCGGAAAATAGTTTCCAAAAGTGAAATCAGCCTCTGGGGGTCCTCTGAAAAAGGAGGGTCCTGGTGTTTCCAATTATAGAGATCAGAGGTGGAAAATGGGACATAAATCATCCGAGTATGGCCCGGAGGCACCCCTGGTTGAGGAGGAACTTCCCTGAGCGGCAACAGGGGCACTGAGGAATCAGGCCCTAGGGGAGGGGGCTGATAGGGAGTCCCCCCTCTCATGTGGGGAGGACTCTGGACTTCCCCTTGGGGTGAGTGCCCCGGGGCCTGTTGCTGTGAGGGAGTTCTTGGGTAAGGTGGGCGGTCAAATAAGCTTTCAGCTATATCATCAGTTTCCCCCGGCAGAACAGGATATAAATGGGGTTTCTGTTTCTCTGGTTTCCCATCTTCCTTTTCTTTCAGGGGATCCCATGCCCCTCGAGGTTTTGGGGCAGTTACTAAAATGGTTTTCCCGCCTACCCTTGCATACATATCCCCCTTTCTTGGTTTCTGGCATTTCTGGATATAATCTACTTTATCATGCACAATGTCAATCCAAACATCTATATAAACTCTCTGGTCGGGGTGGGGAACCCCATAAACAACAGACCGTATAGCAACCAACAGAGATAAATCAAATGAGCCTTCCAAAGGCCAATGTATTCAGAAGGTTGGCCATTCAAGTTCACAGAGGGTCCGTAGGAAGCCTGGATCTGCTGGCTTCCCATAGTCACAGGATCTCTTAAAGAAATCAGAAAAATTAGCAAGAATGCATTCAAGAGGAGTCCATGGAGTGGATTTTCCTTGTCCCATCCTGTTAGGGTTGAAACAGTTAAAACACTAAGAAACACTGAACATAGACAGACAGATGAGCAAAACACTGGAGACTAGTCTCACTTCCACTTACACAGCCAAATACCAAAGTGAAACCTAACGGTTTCCAAAATCAGGAGAGGGCGTCCCATCCCTGATTCGGGGTGTGCAATACCACGGCATCCCGCCTGCAACAGCCCCACAAATGCTCCGGAGCCAACACAAAAGGGAAAATCCCTTACCAGATTCCTCGAGGCCACAGTCCTAGTCCGAATCCGATCACGAATCGAAAGCAAAAGCGAGGAAGTGGAGGCAATTCCCGCTTAGTCTGAGGATGTCGACCCCAATTAAGGGGGACCTCGTGGTTGATCCCGCTGGGGCCTCCAAATGTTATAACCCAGGAGATTGACCACACTCAGAGTTAACCAATTTTATACAATTTATTGAGCTAAACCCACGGGCATCTGCAGCACTTCTCACGCACGAGAGAACTGCAGCCCTGAGGTTCTAAAATGGCTCCCTTTTATAGGGGGTTGCCGACGCAGTTTGCAAGCAAGCAGGGTGTACAGAAGCGGATCTTGGCAGTTAGCTAGTGTCTGCACAACTCCCTTGGTATGCGGCGTCCTGATAGCCCGGGACACAGCTGCAGGGTTGAGATGTCCTTGTCCTTGGAAGATTGCTCAAGGGAGGGAGTTTGTGTGCTTTTTAGATAGGACACCTAGGGGAAAGTGGAAAATTTTCTTCTCTAAGTTACTCTGGTTGCCATTAAGGCCTATGGGTAGTCTAATTTAGGGTTCAACAGCATGAGTACTAACTATATTTATCTAACCCAAATTTTTCCACACAGCCCTGATTTACACCAAGGTTTGTCCAGGATGTCCTACTACTGTGTCAAATGTGCCAAGGCCAAAATCTAGACTCCTTCCCAAATATCCTTCTCCTTGGTTTCTCCCTTTTCCATGTATAGTAGTTCCATCCTGGTAGGTTTTGAGGCTAAAGCTTTGTGGACTTTCTTGACTTCTCTCTTTCCATGTCACATTCATCCTTCACATCCTGTGCTCATTGGACTCCTTCTCCTTTGCCTCCTTCCTTCTTCCCTGGTTAGAGCCAACTTAATCTCTGAGAGGATGACCATGGTTGCCTCCTAACATCCTCCTTCTCTTGCCTCAATGGACAATTTCTTAATTCATGAAAAAGAAGTGTATTTTTTAATTGCAGTGTTTTATATATATATATATATATATATATATATATATACACCTTACGTAAAAGTATGTATTATATATGCAATAAGAAAAATTAATTATTCATGATAATGTGGTAGTCAGTATCATTGTTGATAATTTATCTTCCTATTCCATCCCTTGCTTGGAGAGTAGTTCCAAAATCTCCTATTAGCATTTGTGTTTGACTTTTACATGTTGTAATTCTGTCAATTTGCGAAAGCCAGCAAATGGGTACACATCCACTATGTTTTCTGGTAATTTAGACCTTTTAAAATTATGAAAGGACACATTTCTGTAACTTTTTGCATAATGTTTGTTGTATTTGCTGTTGTCATGCTGACACAAAATTTGCTGATATTTGTGTTTTTCTGTGATTTCATAAAATCCGTATTTTACTGCCAAACTTGCTGTTTTTCTCGGATGATTTTTTAAGAGGTATTGGGATTGATCCCAGGACCTCATTCATGGAAAGAAGGCACTCAACTATTTGATCTAAATCTGCTACCCTTTACATGGGTTTTAAAATTAAACACATTGTGTTTTTTTAAAAATCCCTTTGAAAATTTTGATTTGGTGGGACATTCATAGGAATATAATTACTGTTCAAGTTTAAAATTAATCTTCTTGATTTTCACACAGTTTCTATATGTCCTCATTGATCAACATTGATATATTTTTCCTGAATGACTTCTTTCACACTCATAGTTTTTATTCACTCTTGTCCCTTTATTTATGTATAAGATATGCATTGTTTTTATATTATTTTTGTAGTTACCTATGAAAAGACAAGTTTTCATTGCCTTATCAGAACCAAATTTAACATAATCTGTAATCCATTTCCAGGGTGATACAGCATTTTAATGAGAGATGTTGTAAAATTGACTGAAAAATCATGCTGGAAATAGATAGCTCCAATATAACCAGCCATACACACACTGCTTCCCTATTATCCACACTGTTCATTGCATGTGGAAACTCTGATCATTTGTTCAAGAAAGTCTTTTGCCCATTTTTAATTGGGTCATTTGTTGTTTAAGTGTTGTTTTAGAATCCCTTTATATATCATGGATATTAAACCCTATCAGATCTGTGATATGCAAATAGTTTCTCCCTTTAAGCAAGGTACATTTTCATCCTTTCAGACCTTACCCGTAACTCATACCTTAAACAAAAATTAACTGAAAATGATCAAAGACCCATAGATAAGTGCCAGGACAAAAAAACTCATAGAAGAATATGTGGAGAAGCATCTTCAGACCTTGGGCTGGGCAAAGGTTCCTTATTTACTCTCAAATCATGTGCAATGAAAGAAAAAAAAGAGATAAACGGAACCTCCTCATGATCAAACCATTTGTGCTTCAAAAGACTGCTCAAGAAAGCAGCCTATGCAATGGAAGGAAATACTTCAAAACCACATACTTAATAAGGGTTTACTTTCCAAAATATATAAAGCAATCCTACAACTCAAGAATAAAAAGACAAGCAAAATGGCAAAATGGGCAAAGGACTTGAGAAGACATTTTTCCAAAGAGTAAACACAAAATGGCTTAAAAACACATGAAAAGATGTATTTCACATCTAGCCATTAGGGAAGTGCAAATCAAAACCACAATGAGATATCATAACACACCTACAAGAATGTCCACTATCAAAACAAGCAAACAAAAGTCCCAGAAAATGACAACTGTTAGAAAGGATGTGGAGAAAGATGAACAGTCATTCACTGCTGGTGGCAATGTAAAGTTGGGTAGCCACTATGGAAGAGAGTTTATTCTAGGAAGCTAAGCATTGAATTGTTATATGATCCAGCAATCATGCTAGCAGGTACATACTCAGATGAACTGAAAGATGGAACTTGAACAGACATTTTCTCACCAATGTTCATACTGGTTTTATTCACAATTACCAAAAGATGGAGACAAGTGTCCAACAACCAATGAATGGATAAGCAAAATGTGATATACACATAAAAAGGAATGCAATTTGGATGTAAGAAAGAATGAAAACCTTAATCATGTCACATTATGGAGTTCTGAGAAATAAGTCAGGCACAAAAAGACAAGTATATTATGATTTCTCTAATATCAACTAATAATAAAAAGCTAACTAATAGGTTATAATCTACAATATTGGTTATCTGGAGCTGGAAGGAGTGTAAAAATGGGGAGCTGATGCTTATTTGTGCAGAATTTTTCATTATGTTGATTACAGATCTTTAGAAATGGATAGAGGTGATGGTAATGTATTCTTGTTAGTGTAACTGACAGCAGTGAATTATGTGTGTACATGTGTTTACAGGGGAAGTTTTGGGTCACATACATTACTAGAAGGAAAGCTAGAGGATAAAAAACCATGAATATGTGGGATGGTTCATGACAATTCTTTAGCTCTCTTCAGGGATTCATGACTACCTGAGCTGTTCTTGCCCATGGTAGGGAAAGTGACTGGGGAGCAATTCTGCAAAACCCAAGCCATTACATGGGATAACAGGCTTGGGAAGTCCATTGGTGAGGCAGCTTGTGATGCTGATGATGGGAAATGCTAAGCAGGGTTCTGGCCATGAGCAGACCCACTATTTTATCCAATAGAATCTTCCTATTCCTTGGAAATTATTTGTCAAAGGCAGTTCACAGTGATGATCTATTAAATTTATACCTGCACATGTGATCTCCTGTGTCCAAATTGCTTCTATCAAACTGAGCACTTATTTGCAATGTGATGGCTAAGGGGAACTACGAAATATCCCTCCTCACAAATAACCTCGTCCAGTATCCCACCAAATACACTCCTCTGCCAGCCACCCCTGTTTTTTGGAGGATGCCACCCTTCATGCAGATGCTTAGGTCTAATTTTCAGTGGTAACCTCCTATCACCTATTTTCTCTTGCACCCACAGTCATAAAGAAGACTCATGTTATGGATCCAATCTTGTCACTGTGTCTCCATCTACACAGTGCCTGCCTGGGCCTCCGCCTCACCATGCTCAGAGTAAAGTCATGGTCAGAGTCCAAAACTGGACTCTTTCTTTTACGTTATCCTCTACATTGCAGTCACTCTCATTTTGAATTAAAATTCTTTTCTCTACCATAATGATTGTCCTCATTCATATGGCACATGTCAGCCTTTTTCCCCCTCACCCCACATATGACTCACCGTGTTCCAGTCACACTGGACCCAGTTGGTCATCAAAACTCTCATGCTCATCACCCATACTGAGTGCTTTCATCTGCTCTGGCTCCTCATCCTTCAGTGCTTGTGCCAGGTACCCTCACTGCTCAGATACCCTCTCCTCACATAGAGCTTGCCTGATGTCTACATCCATGAGTTCCCCCTTCTCCCACACAATCTACTCTTCCACATTTCCCTGCTTCTTCTCCATCACCTTTAACATCTCCTGACATGCCATGTACTCTCTTTCATTTCATTTCAAATCTTCCTTTCTCTCCTAGGTTATCAGCTTCACAGTGACAAGGACTTTCTTTCTTATCATCACTCATCTATCCCCAAAACCAAGCACAGTTTTCTTTCTCTATTTTGGGGAGAAATCATGGTGCTTTATTGATGCATTTATGTCATGTGGATGCCTCAAATGCTGAGTGTCACTTGCTATTTTCCTCGATAGTCATTAGAAACCTCCAGTTTTTGCTCACTGCCTCCCATAGCATCATTTTTTTAAATTTTATTGTGGGTAAAAATCAAATTTTTCACAATACATACCAATAATTGTAAAATGATATATAAATACATATGCATATATGTGCATTTGTTTACATAAATGTTATTATATATAAATATATATATATTTTTTGAAGGTGCTTAGATTACCTAAATATTACTCAGAAATTACGGGGATTCCCATGTTCCCCACCTCCCACACCTCCTACAACATCCCACACCACCATCCTTCATCCGTGTGGCACAACACCCACAATGGATATACACATCCTGGGGCCTTGCCACTGAGCATAGACCACAGTTCACATCATAGACCACAATCTCTCCCACAGAGTTCTGCATGGTATATGCTGATGGAAAATGGCCTATATCCGTCGCTGCTACACCACTCAGGACAACCCCCAAGTCCCAAAAAAGCCCCTGTATTTCAACTGCCCCTCCTCTCCCTGCCCCAGAAATGTCCAGTGGCCACCGGCTGCACCTCACTGTTACAATTTCATCCATTGCTTGAATCACAATATGTTTACTACAAAACAACACCAAGTCCACTCTAGTCCACAGCTCCTCCCCCAATCCTGAGGGGACTGGGATGGTGATGTCCACTCCACCTCCAAGTGAGAGAGGGCTTATATCCCATGGATATGGTGGATGGGGTTATCCTGCCTGCAGCTGCATGCCCTCTCCATTCCCTGGGATGGCCGTTGCCCATCGTCGTCTCCTCGCCAGGTTACTTGGATGAGTCCATTGAGCTGTAGGGTAGGAGTTGCAGCTCCACTGAGATTCCAGGCACAGCTGGCACATAGGTAGGGCAGAAGCTTCAGTCTCTGGAAGTACACCTAACAACCCCAGCATCACATATAGGCTTGAATAGAAGGGACTGATGGACCATGTGCAGGGAGGACTTATTTGAGTCCAACTCTGTCACTCTCAGGAGCACAGATTCCAATGAAGAGCCCACTAATTAGGCATCAATCTCTGGGGCTATCCCCACTTATATAGGACCTGAGGGTCTCCAGAGCCCTCAGGGGTCCCTCTGTTTGGGGTGATATCCACTTTGGTGTTCTATGAGATCCTACTGAGGTGTGCATAAGCATTACCTCTGGGATGATCTCCCGACTCTCTTTGAAGTCTCTTAGCCACATGAACTCATTTCTCTTTACCTTTTCCCCCTTTTATTCAAGGTCTTTTTCTGATCATGTTGCCAGTTGACACTTGGTATTTATCCCTCATTACCAGGGAGGCTCATCCCCACGAGTCATGTCCCATGTTGGCAGGAAGGTAATGCATTCTTATGCTGAGTTTGGCTTAGAGAGAGGCCACATTTGAGCAACAAGGAGGCTCTCAGGTGACAACCCTAAGGCACCGCATAACAGTAGGCTAAGTTTCAATTAGAAGAGCAAATATTCATAAGCTAGTCCTCAATAACAAAAACCCAACAGTGGGCCATCCTTTTTTGCCAGACACTGCCCCTGCACTCAGGGGAATGTTGCTACTCCCTTGGGGAATGTAGCAGAGCTCTCCAGGCTGGGAACTCGGATTCCCACATTTATTGAGTAATTGTCTACCCACCATGACCATGCCCCACCCATTGATCATTTGAACAATTTTATATATTTTTTCATGTATATCCAGATGGACTTACTCCCATGAATCCTCCATCCCAGACAATCCCCACCAATGATCCTCTGCAGCCCGCCTTGTAACCCTACTGTGATATAAACCTTCCTTGAAAATGAAGCCCATATAATAACAAAATACAATTAATAGGAAAAGGAAATAATAATGATATGCTTAAATGCAAGAGATAAGTACAAGTGAACACAGAAGAAAAAAAAAAAGAAACTAAACTAAAAATAAAATATAATTAGCAGATTGGGACATTTGAAAAATTGGGGAAAAAAAACCAAAAAAAAATCCTTTTTTAAAAGAAATTATTCTTTTTTCCTTTTATCATTGTATTATTGGATGTCCAGTGTACCGTGACACCTTCCCCCTCATATTCCCCAGTGTCTCCCAAATTTTGATTTAATTTTTAAAGAAGTTTTAGGTCACAGCAAAGTCACACATGGAATACTAGAGACTCCCACATACACAAACACCCTCCCCCTTCCTCACCTCATATTAAAACCTTTTTTTAAATGGATGTTAGTATTGTTATAACTGATATATAGATAATAAAATATAGCAACTAAAAATTGTCAATGGTTTACAGTATAGTTTACAATTTAGACTGTATAGTTTGATAATTCTTGATGATATTTACCATGTCCTGTGTCCATTACTGTAAAGTAATGAAGAATATTTCCCATGACCACTAAATACACCATTTGATCTTTTCTGTTCCTTCCTCCCCACCCCCTGGGGCATATGACTTTCCCCTGTCTCTTTCAATTTACCATAGATTATATCCCTATGGATGATGGCTCGCAACATACCGTTCTCTCTCTCTCCCTTGTTAGCCTATCTTTCACTCAGTGGTTCTCAGAAACTGTTAACATTCCTCAATTCAAATCAATGAGGTCATAAACTGTTCATCCTTTAATGCCTGGTTTGCTTCACTCAGTATAAGGTCTTCAAGATTCATCCATGTTATTCTATGTGTTAGCACTTTATTCCTTCTAACAGCTGAGTAATATTCTATTGTATGTATGTACCACATTTTGCTTATCCAAACATCTGTTGGTGGGCACCATGGCTGATTCCAACTTTTGGCAATTGTGAACAATGCAGCTATGAACATTGTTGTGCATATATCTGTTTGTGTCTTTGCTTTCAATTCTTCTGGGTATATACCCAGTAGTGGAATTACTGGATCATATGGAACATCTATTGTTACTTTTCTGAGGAATTGCTAAACTGTCCTCCACAGTGGCTGGACCATTCCACAATTCCACCAGCAGTGGATGGGGGTTCCTATTCTTCCACATCCTCTCCAACACTTAGAGTCTGCTGTTTTTTTTAATAGCTGCCATTCTGATGGTTGTAAGATGGTATCTCTGTGGTTTTGATTTGAATTTCCCTAAGAGCTGGCGATGTCAACCATTTTTTCATGTGCTTTTTAGCCATCTTTATTTCTTCCTTGGAGAAGTGTCTTTTCAGGTCACTTGCCCATTTTTTAAATGGGTTGTTTGTCTTTTTATTTTTGAGGTGTAGGATTTCTTTGTATATGCAGGATCTTAGGCTCCTATCAGATATATGATTGCAAAATATTTTCTCCCATTGGGTAGGCTGCCTTTGCATTTTCTTAATAACATCCTTTGAGGTGCAGAAGTTTTTAATTTTGATGAAATCACATTTATCTATTTTTCTCTTGCTGCTCATGCTTTGGCTGTGAAGTTCATGAAACCATTTCCTATTACAAGGTCCTGTAGATGCTTCCTTACATTATCTTCCAAGGTCTTTATGTTTTTGGCTCTTATATTTAGATCTTTGATCCATCTGGAGTTGATTTTTGTATAAGGAGTGAGATGGTATTCTTCTCTCATTCTTTTGGATATGGATATCCAGTTCTCCAAGCACCACTTGTTAAAGAGGCCATTCTTTCCCAACTGAGTGGGCTTGGTGGTCTTGTTCAATATCACATGACGGTATATGTGAGGATCTATATCAGAACTCTCAATTCGGTTCCATTGGTCAGTAGGTCTATCCTTGTGCCAATACCATGTGGTTTTGATCACTGTAGCTTTGTAGTATGTTTTAAAGTCATGTAATGTGATACCTCCAACTTCATTTTTCTTTTTCAATATGTCTTTGGCAATTCGGGGCCTCTTACCTCTCCAAATATATTTTGTGGTTAGTTTTTCCAGTTCCTTAAAAAATACAGTGTTGATTTTTATTGGGATTGCATTAAATCTGTAGATTACTTTGGGTAGGATAGACATCTTGATGATGTTTAGTCTTCCTATCCATGAACAGGGACTCTTTTTCCCTTTATTTAAGTCTTCTTTGATTTCCTTTAACAGTGCTGTGTAGTTTTCTGTAAATACGTCCTTTACATCTTTAGTTAAATTTATTCCTAGGTATTTGATTCTTTTAGTTATTATTGTAAATGGTATTTTTCCTTGAATTCCTCCTCAGATTGCTTGATATTGGTGTACAGAAATGCTACTGATTTTTGAGCATTGATCTTGTAGCCTGCAACATTACTGAAGTCATTTATAAGTTCTAGAAGCTTTGTTGTAGATTTCTCAGGGCTTTCTATGTATAGGATCATGTCGTCTGCAAATAATGAAATTTTCACTTCTTCCTTTCCAATCTGGATGCATTTTATTTCCTTTTCTTGCCTCAGTGCTCAGGCAAGTACTTCAAAGACAATGTTAAATAGGAGTTGTGATAGAGGGCATCCTTGTCTTGTTCCCAATCTCAGAGGGAAGTCTTTTAAGATTTCACCATTGAAAATGATGTTGGCTTTGGGTTTTTCATATATACCCTTTATCATATTCAGAAAGTTTCCTTCTATTCCTATCTTTTGTAGTATTTTTATCAGGAAGGAGTGCTGTATTTTGTCGAATGCTTTTTCTGCATCTATAGAGATGATCATGTGATTTTTTTCTTTCAAACTGTTTATGTGGTGTATTACATTGATTGATTTTCTTATATTGAACCATCCTTGCATACCCGGGATGAAACCCACTTGGCCATGGTGTATAAACCTATTGATATGTTGTTGAATGCGATTAGCAAGTATTTTGTTGAGGATTTTAGCATATAGTTTCATTAGAGAAATTAGTCTGTAATTTTCCTTTCTTGTGATATCTTTGTTTGGTTTTGGTATTAGGGTAATGTTAGCATCGTAGAATGCATTAGGCAATATTCCTCCTACTTCTATTTTTTGGAAGAGCTGAAGCAGAATTGGTGTTAGCTCTTTCCGGAATGTTTGGTAGAATTCAGCTGTGAAGCCATCTGGTCCTGGGCTCTTCTTAGTTGGGAGGTTTTTGATGACTTACTCAATCTCTTTACTTGTAATTGGACTGTTGAGTTCATCAATTTCTTCTTTCATCAATGTAGGCTGTTTGTGAGTTTCTAGAAACTTGTCCATTTCTTCTAAATTATCATCCTTGTTGGCATATAATTTTTTCAAGTATCCTCTTATGATACTCTTTATTTCTGTGGGGTCAGTAGTGATATCCCCTTGCTCATTCCTTATTTTTTGTATTTGAATCTGTTCTCTCTTTTCCTTTGTTAGTCTGGCTAAGGGCTTGTCAGTTTTATTGATATTCTTGAAGAACCAGTTTTTGGTTTTGTTTATTGTTTCTAGTGCTTTCTTATTCTCTATTTCATTTAGTTCTGTTTGAATCTTTTTTATCTCCTTCTTTCTACTTCCTTTTCGTTTAGTTTGTTGTTGTTTTTCCAATTCCTGGAAGTGTGCTATTAGTTCTTCAATTTTAGCTCTTTCTTCTTTTTTAATATATGAATTTATGGCTATGAACTTCCCTCTCAGGACTGCTTTCACTGCATCCCATAGGTTTTGATATGTTGTGTTGTCATTTTCATTAGTTTCAAGGTAGTTGCTGATTTCTTTTGAGATTTCCTCCTTGACCCACTGTTTGTCTAAGAGTGTGTTGTTTAACCTCCTTATCCTTGTGCCTAACCTGTTTCTCTGGTGCTTAGTGATTTCCAATTTCATTCTGTTGTGGTCAGAGAAATTACTTTTTATAATCTCAATCTTTCTGAATTCATTGAGAGTTGTTCTGTGGCCTAGCATGTGGTCTATCTTGGAGTATGTTCCATGTGCACTCGAGAAGAATGTGAATCCTGCTGTATTTTGGTCTAGTGTTCTGTATATGTCTATTAAGTCCAGGTCCTCTAATGTATTGTTGAGAGCCTTTGTTTCTTTAGTGATTCTCTGTCTAGATGTTCTGTCTAATGATGATAAGGGTGTGTTAAAGTCCCCTGCTATAATTGTACAGGCATTTATTTCTCCACTTAGTTTTTCCAAGGTTTGCTTCATGTATTTTGAGGCACCCTGATTAGGTGCATAAATGTTTATGATTGTTCTCTCTTCTTGAGAGATTACCCCTTTTACTAATATATAGTGTCCATCTTTGTCTCTTAAGATAGTTTTGCATTTAAAGTCTATTTTGTCTGATATTAGAATAGCTACTCCTGTCTGTTCTTGGCTATTGTTAGCTTGTAAAATGGTTTTCCAGCCGTTCACTTTCAGCCTCCTTGAATCCCTGGGTGAAAGGTGGGTTTCTTGTAGACAGCATATAGATGGATCATATTTCCTTATCCATTTCTGCCAATCTGTGTCTCTTGATAGGTGAATTTAGTCCATTAACATTCAGTGTTATTACCCATAACAAATATCTTACTTCAGCCATTTTTCTTTGGGTTTATGTATGTCATATGTGGTTTGTTTTTGTTTTTTGTCCTGTAAGTTGCTTTTAAACTCTCCTCCAACTCTCTCTCCTTTGTTTTTTCCTTTCAACTTGAAGAACTTCCTTTAGTGTTTCTTGAAGTGCAGGTTTCTTATTGACGTACTCTCTTAATTTCTGTTTATCTGTGAATATTTTAAACTCTCCATCATTTTTGAATGCCAGTTTTGCTGGGTAGAGAATCCGTGGCTGGAAGATTTTTTTTTTTAGTATTTTGACTATGTCATACCACTGTCTTCTTGCCTCCATGGTTTCAGCTGAGAAATCAGCACTTAATCTTATTGTGCTAACTTTGTATGTGATGGTTCTCTTTTCTCTTGCTGCCTTGAGTACTTTCTCTTTGTCTTGAGCATTGGACATTTTGACAAGTATATGTCTTGGAGTTGGCCTGTTGGTATTTATACTGTTTGGGGTGCATTTTGCTTCCTGGATCTGCACATCCGTCTCTCTCAATAGGGTTGGGAAATTTTCAACCATTATTTACTTCAACACTTCTTCTGTTCCCTTTCCATTCTCTTCTCCTTCTGGGATGCCCATAATGCGCATGTTTGAGCGTTTTGTGTTGTTGGTTAATTCCCTGAATTCCTGCTGGATTTTTTCTATCTTTTTGTCTATTTTTTCTACTATCTGTTTGATTTCAGATGTATTGTCTGCCACATCACTAATTGTTTCTTCTGCCTCTTCAAATTGCTGCTATGTGAATCCAGCATCTTTTTTTATTTCTTGGATTGTGCCTTTGGTCACCGTCATATCCATTATCTTTTTGGGAGTGTTACAATTTCGTCAGTATGTTCTCCCAGTGTCTTCTTTATATTCTTAATCTCTTCCTTCACTTCTTTATGTTGGTCCATGATATTTGTTTGGAAAGCTTTGATTAATTGTTCAATGTTCTGCTTCACTTCCTGGTTTTTAGTTTGTTCATTGGATTGGTCCATGTTTACCTGTTTCTCAGTGTGGTTTGTAATTTTTTGTTGCCCTCTAGTCATCATTTTTTCTTGATGGATTTATTCAGTTGATTAGCTTCTCTCTCTGCTCTAGAGTTTTATTTAGTTGGTGGTTTTGTGTGTGTGTAAAATTTTCTCTTTGATACTTTTCAATCTTATTTTATTACATTGCTTCTTTCTATGTTCCCTGGAAAGCAAAAGATTAGGGATGGAGGAATTGAAAGATGTGAGAAAGGAAGAAAGCTAATAGTAATATTGATAAAAGTTAAAAGAGGGGCCAAATAAGACTTAATGAAGTGAATATTTAACTCATGTAGGCAGTGTAGAGTAATAGGAAAGAAAGTGGAGTACCTACAATGGACTGGGAAACCAAATAGAGGAATATATATATAATGATTTAGAAGGTTAGAATTATGAGGAGGGAGAGAAAGAGTTAAGAAAGGGCTGAAAGGAAAGAGTTAATATTAATAAATAAAAGAAGAAAACAAAATAGAGGGAATAGAAATTGACACCCTTGAGTTGTGGGTATATGGAAAAATGTGGTATTTAATAGCCACAATAGAAAGCAGAAGGCAGAAAGATGAGGGAAGGATAAGAGATAGTTTGGAATACAAAATCAATATATAGAGAGAATGGGAAATTACTGAAGAAGAAGCACAGGAAAGAAGAGCCAAGCTGGCAGCATCTAATTAAAAAAAAAATGAAAGAAAGAAGACAGTGGGGAGGAAAGAGGAAAGAAAAGCAAGAAACAACAAATAAACAGAGAAAAACCAAACAACCACACAGGAAGCAGTCAAACAAAGCTAAGGGGTGTCAATATTCCCTGGGGTCCCCATGGATCCTCTCAGCCTGCTTGTGTTTATCAATCAGTTTCCCGGCAGTGTTCTATATGCAAGTCCTGAAGCAGCTTTTGGGTATTAAACTAAATTAAAAAGAATTTATTTTTCATTTATTAAAGTGACTGTTTCATTTATTTATTTATTTATTTTTGGCATAATACAGCACCAAAAATAAGTCCTTCTCTAGGAGGGGACCTTAACTGGGCTCGTGGAAACTAATCAAGCACTTCCCAATTTCTGGATTCCCCAGGGACACTAAAGTTCTGATGTTTGTCAGTGCAGAATGCTAAAAACGGCCGACTCCACCCTTCTGGATCAGAGTCCCAGCATCACCGGGCTGCTGGTAGATCAGGTTTACTCTTCAGATTCGCCTCTCCCCTCAGCCTGGCACTGCTTCAAGCTGGCTTATCTGCTCCCAAAAGTTATGAGGGGGTCCAGGCAGCCAAATCAACAGCTAAAATATCCCCTCTCTGCTTTCTGTCAGAACTCTCCCTCTGTTGGAGAGTGCCCCTCACCTCAGTTCCGTGGGGCCCGGGACTTATCCCTGGGCAGCTGGTCAAATCAACTCCCTCAGCAGATTCACCCCTCCCCTCCTCTGGGTGCTGATTCACTGCAGTTGTTTTGTTCGTCTAAGTTGCAAGGGGCTTCAGGCAGCCAAATCCCCAGAAAATAAAGCTCTCTTGCCATAGCTCCCCCCTCAGAAAATACCCCCTCCCACCAGGCCCTGTCACCGAGTTACCAGATGGGAGTCGTGGTTCCAACCAGCTTTTTTTTTCCCCCCATAAGGGTGGGGGTCAGCCGACTGTGTTAATCACCACAGGCAGGCTTAAAACTCATGAATCTCTACCGTTCAGTCCATGCCGTCGATCTGCCCAGATAGATGTCCCAAGCTTGTCACTCCACATACCCACAGCACAGACCCCCAGGCAGGACCGTGTCCACTATCCGCCATGCTCTGGGAGCTGTCCGTGGCTTCCCTCCTAAGCTGATGCCATCTTGCCCCTCTCCTCCCATAGCATCATTACACATGACTAGAATTACCTTATGGATGCCAGCTGTTTCCCTGGGAAAGGAGCTCCTCGCTGCTCCCTCATCTTTCTTTTGAAGTGTGTCATTTCAATGAAAAGCAGAAGGGAGGGTTGGGTGAGGGATAGGGAGTGTTGATTTCCTGATATTGTCCAAGAGGAATTTCTTCCTGCTTAGAGAACTCATACTGCAGCACTCTTGCATGGGAATAAAAATATCTCCATGTGAATAAGTCACTTTTGAATTTTTATTCTTTATTATTTTCAAATATACCATTGAATTCTTTAAAATTCTTTGTACATATACTATTTGCCTTCATCCCAAGAAAGATGAAAATTCTCCTTTGATTTTAATTTTACAGCTATTAAACATTGAAGTAAAATTTACATTTACTGATAACTTAGGTTTCTTGTGAATATGCTCTTTGCACATTTATATTGCTTTTGTCTTAAAAGATGCATGACAGAACTGCATATATGTTCAACTTATAATTATGTATGTATTAGATAATATGTAGGTGAGAAAAATAAAAGAAAGCTCATGATTCTAAGAGCAACATAAAAATTATAATAAAAATGTATCAATAGATTAATACTGAAATAAATGAACAGATATAAACATATACATAAATCTCTTAAGTAATCTCTTAAGTATATGAAAAATCTCATCAATAGTAGTCATTTCTTTCATGTTGAGTTTCTGTAAAAACAAAGCCCCATATTTCTGGTATGTTCCTCAAGCCCAAACTGTGTGAATGAAGGAGAAACTGACAGTGGAAGAAATCACTTGTATGTCCAGAAGGTGAAGGTGGAAGAACTTCAGCCCATGGAGGGGGTTCCCTTGATCCATTGGCTTCAGGAACTCTCAGATGAAATTGGACAGGTTCTTTTCAGAATGTTGAATCTGAAGGCCTGAGGGGAAAAGAAGATCTGTGTTTCTTGAAGATTGACCCAGGTCCACTCCTGGAGGAGGGACCATCAGGGAGTGGAAGGGTTTCCAAACACAATGAATTTGGAAAAGTGCCTGGTGCTGTGGTGGTTTGCATGACCTCTTCTTGGGTCTCCAGTGCTTTTAGCATCTTCTTCATCTCATCTTCTTTTTTGGAAGATCTGAAACTCTCTTCCTTTAGTTCTAGGGCCACCAAAGTTAATCCCTCCATCAACATTGCTGTCATTCCCTTAGCCTTTCTGTAGGTGTCAATAAGGCTGCACATTTTAAAGGGCAGTATTTTTAACCTTGCAACCCCTAAAGATGACTTAGTCTCTACATACCATCTTGTGAGCAGCAATCATCTTATAAGAAGTTGACATTTCTTGTCAATTAGGGTATAA
The DNA here is from genome assembly GCA_029593785.1 of Cabassous unicinctus. NCBI lineage: Eukaryota > Metazoa > Chordata > Mammalia > Cingulata > Chlamyphoridae > Cabassous > Cabassous unicinctus. The sequence goes on from JAQZBX010015385.1 coordinate 17,136, forward strand.
GGGTGTCTGCAAGTTGCTTTCCACATTTTATATGAAGCTGACTTCTAACAGACTACTCAAGTCTGAACAATAGGAGACCCACCAAAATGCTGAAGAAAGATTGAAATTCCCCTGCATCCCACTGGAGGCTGTGGATTGGGAGGTATGGACTAGTGTCACTGCACTCCATCACCACCTTTCAAAAAGTCCCCATGATCATACAAAAGACAAGCTCCACAGAGCACTACAGGCCCTCCATGGGACTGATTACACCACAGGACTCTGCCCAGTAACCTTGTATCCACAACAAACCCCAGAGAACCTCCCAACATTCTGCCTGGAATCCAGAAGCAACTGACAGCCTGCCTGCTCATCAGTGAGGTGGTCAGTGGGGGAAAGATACTGAAAATAAAATGTTCTTATCTCCATTACACTCTCATGAGGAGTCTTCTCTCTTTCTCTTATTGTTTGTTTAAAATTGATGTAAAATTTAAATATGGTTAAATGTATTGATCTTAAATGAATGACACCAAAGTTTTCAAACCATTCATACCCTTTCCTTACAGGATCCAATCACCCTATCAATTTATGAATCATTTCCAATAATCTGGAAAGTCATTCCTATATGCTAAAATCAATAACCATCTCCCAACATATTCACACTCGTTCTGATTTTCTATTCTTGTCTTAGTCAGCCAAAGGGGTGCTAATGTGAAATACCAAAAATGGGTTAGTCTTTATAAAGCATATTTATTTGGGTTAGAAGTCCATATTTACCAGGCCATAAAGCATTAAGTTTCCTCCTTTACCAAAGTCCATTGCCACGTGTTGGAGCAAGACAGCTGCCGACGTTTGCCAGGGTTCAGGCTTTTTGGGTTCCTCTCTTTCCAGGGCTGTGTTTCTCTCCAGGCTTAGCACCTCTGTTTCCTCCACAAGGTCAGCTGTAGACTATGAGACTCTCTAGGCTTTGCTTCTCTCCACAAGGTCAGCTATAAACTCTCAGCGAACGGCCTGTCTCTATCGCGGGGCCTTCTCTCCAACATCAAAACTCCAACATCAAAACTGCTATTCAAAACCTGCTCCATCTGTCCTTTGCCTTGCCTTTTATATTCAATTCCCTCACCCACCCAGCGGTGGGGCTCAATGCCCTACTGATGTAGCCCAGTCAACACCCTAATCATAACTTAATCATGCCCAGATTAACAGGTCAGTTTACAAGCATGATCCAATTATATTTTTGGAATTCATAATTACATCAAATTGCCCAACAGCTTCACTCCACCCTCTGAATTCCAAGAATATATTACAATAGTCAAAAAACCTTAAATCAGTAATAATTCAAGTACAAAATCATATTATAGGCAGTTTACAGAAATACAGTTTGTCTTCAGGCAAAATTCCGTCTGCTGTAGACCTCTGAAACTTACAAAACCATTTAACTGCTTCCAATACACAAATGAAAAGACAAAGGATAAACATTTTTGATATCATAAAGAGAAACTGGGATGTTAAACATGAGTCATGGATCCTCTGCAGTTCAGTAAACCTACAAGGCATCCTCCATTCGATTTCAAAGTCTGAGAGTCACTCTTAAGACAATGGCTTTTTCTCCTTGGGGCCACATGGGAACCCACATATTCCACAGGGATGCCCAATGGCCATTTTCTCGGTTCCACCCTCATCAAGCATCTGGGTGTCAACCAAGCTCCAGACCTCACCCTCCAAGAGTGTTGGGGAGATTGCCACACCTTACCCAATCTTTGGGTTAGAGTCTTAGCCCCCCTAGTGTAGTGAGGTGAAGACAGCATTCCCCCTAATCTTTGGCATACAGGTTCAACCCTCTCAGAGCAATAAGTTGACCACCTGATGTTCCCTAACCTTTGGCATACAGGTACACCCCTCTCAGACCTATGGGGTGTTGACCTTAATGGCCCTAATCTTTGAGGAATGTGCTCCACCTTCCCTGCACCCTAGGGTGGCAAAACTCTCCCAGAACATCAGGTGGGGACATCCACCCTCTTTAACTGCTGGAGAAAACTCACCCTCTCTGCACCATGGGTCATCAAACTTTCCCAAAACATCAGTAGGAACATCCACCCTCTTCAACTGCAGGGGCAAACTCACCCTCTCTGTACACATGGGTGGGGCTCCTCTCTTGGCCCAAGGAGATGTCTTAAGCCCAGATCTCTGCTTCCATGGTTTTCTTCTTAAAGCTGATTCTCCTTCAATCTCTTCTTTCCATGTCCTCCTTTGTCCAAGCTGACAGTGGTTTTTTCCATACAGCTCTCTCAAAAACTTTGTTGGTTTAGCATGCAGGGAGCAGGGGTCCAAGCCATCAGACAGTAAGACTTTCCACAAGTCTTTCTTAGATAACTGCACCTTCAATTCTGATTTACAAGTTCCAGGTTTAGCTAAATCTTCAAATGAAGCACTTTTATCTGGGAAGTTGATTTCCAGAAACTTGGAAGTTCTGGAATCAGCTTCTGTTTTCTTTGTACCCAAAAGTTCAGTCCTTAGTGTATTTCACTCATCTAGTATTTTGCTATATGCTACAAGGAGAAGCCAAGCCACATTCTCTGGGTTTACTTTGGAAAGTACTTTGGCTAAATGCTCAGGTTTGCCATTTTCAAATTCTGTCTTCCATATAAAACCAGGAGTTATTCTTGCTAAGTTTTCTGTAACTTTAAAACATGGATTGCTTTTCTTCCAGTGTCCAATAATAGTTTCATCATTTAATTCCAGGGCATCATAAAAAGTCTCTTTAGCATCCATATTACAATCAACAGTCTCTTCAAAGCACTGTAGGCCTTTTCCATCAAGCATTTCACAATTTCTGCAAAAAAAATCCCTTACCCATTTATAAAACCATTTCAACATTTTGGTATTTACAAAAGCACTACCCCACTTCTGGTACCAAATTCTGTCTTATTCAGCCAAAGGGGTGCTAATGTGAAATACCAAAAATGGGTTGGTCTTTATAAAGCATATTTATTTGGAGCAGAAGTCCACAGTTACCAGGCCATAAATCATTAAGTTTTTTCCCTTACCAAATCCATTGCCACGTGTTGGAATAAGACAGCTGCTAACATTTGCCAGGGTTCAGGCTTCTTGGGTTCCTCTCTTCCTGGGGTTGTGTTTCTCTCCAGGCTCAGCACCTCTGTTTCCTTCACAAGATCAGTGGTAGACTATGAGACTCTCTAGGCTTTGCTTCTCTCCACAAGGCCAGCTATAAACTCTCAGCAAATGGCTTGTCTCTAACCTGGGCCCTTCTCTCCAACATCAAAACTCCAACATCAAAACTGCTATTCAAAACCTGCTCCCTCTGTCCTTTGCCTTGCCTTTTATATTCAATTCCCCCACCAACCAAGGCTGGGGCTCAATGCCCTACTGAGGTGGCCCAGTCAATGCCCTAATCATAACTTAATCATGCCCAGATTAACAGATCAGTTTACAAGCATGATCCAATTATATTTTTGGAATTCATAAATACATCTAATTGCCCAATGGCTACGATTCTCATATGTTCATTTTGACAAATCTGGAAATTCATAAAAAAATAGATAAATTCAAATTTACATTTTGGTGCCTGTATCATTTGCTGAAAATATTTTGAGATTATTATTATTTTTTTTTTTGTATGGTGGATCAGCAGTTCCTTCATTTTTCATCATTGAGTCCTTTTGACATTGTATGAATCAAATCAAAAATATTTATTCATGTTCCTTTTCTTGGATATTAGGGTTTTTCAAGTTTGTTCTATTATGACCTAAAGATATTATGAATATCCATGCACACATCCTTTATATAAGGACATGTTTTCCTTTCTCCTGGGTGACAGAAAAGGAAAGCTTCATCCCAAAAGATACTTCACATCCCACTAATTGCTGCATCAACTGCATTTCGGACATTTGGTTCCTCTGAACTTCTTGAAGTGCTCCCATCATGTACTTCTGCTTCACCACATTCTCTCATTTCTTTTTATCATCTGGACTCTCTTGGCTTTCCATCTTTGTCTCCTCATTGGTTTCTGTTTTCTAAAAAAAAATCTCTCAGCATTAGTTTTTCCCCAGGACCTCAAACTTGGAACTCATTCCATCTTCAGAAATGGACTGACTTGCTGATCATGTGGGCACTCTTGGCTTTAAGTACCATCTATATTGGCATGAGTACTAACTATATTTATCTAACCCAAATTTTTCCACATAGCCTGGATTTACATGAAGCTGTGTCTAGGATGTCCCACTTCTGCGTCTAATGTGTCTATGCCAAACTCTAGACCCCTTCCCAAACCACTTCCTCCTTGGCCTTTCACTTTTCCATGTACAGTGGTTCCCTCCTGGTAGGTGTTCAGGAAAATTTTGTGGCCTTTCTTGACTTTTCTCTTTCAATGTCACACTCATCCTTCACATCCTGCACTCATTGGACACCTTCTCCTTTGCCTCCTCCTTTCTTCCATGGTTAGAGCCAACTTCATCTTTGAGAGGATGACCATGGTTGCCTCCTAATATACTCCTTCTCCTGCATCAGTGCTACAATTTCTTAATTAATGAAAAAGAAGTGTATTTTTCTGTTTGCAGTGTTTTTAATATTTGCCTTAAGTAAAAGTATGCATTAAATAAAATGTATTATTCATGATAATGAGGTAGGTAATATCATTGTTGATAATTAGTCTTCTATTCCATCACTTGCTGAGAGAGTAGTTCCAAAATATCCTATTTCCATTTGGATTTGGCTCCTATATGTTGTAATTCTATCAGTTTGTGAAAACCAGCAAGTAGGTGCACATTAATTTTAATTCCTTATGTTTTTCTGTTAATTTAAATACTTTAATACTATGAAGGTACATCACATTTTGGGTACTTTTTCTTTAATGTTTGTTTTATTTGCTGTTGCTATACTGACAAAAAATTTGCTGATATTTGTTTTTCTATGATTATATAAAATTCATATTTAATGCCAAACTAGCTGTTTTTCTTGGATGATTATTTTTAGAAGGTATCTGGGATTGAACCCAGGACCTTGTACATGGGAAGCAAGCACTAAGCCATTTGATCTATATCAGCTACTCCTTAGATGGGTTTTAAAATAAAACACTTTGGGTATTTTTTTTTAAATCCCCTGGAACATTTTGATTAGGTGGAACATTTATATGAATGTAATATATACAATTGTTTGCAAAATGCTTTAGAAGCACTTTTGGCTGTCAAATTCTCAAAAGCAAATTAAAATAATGAAAATGCTGTAGTGTAAGTCCTTCCTTTTTCCATGGGATTGCTGTCTGCTGGTTGAGGTCTTGTTTTTAGTGTACAGAGGCAAGCGATAACACATAGGGACTTGGGTCCAATAAACATTTTTAAAAATGTTTTTATTAGAGCAGTGGTATGTTTACAGAAAAATTATGCAGAACATACATTTTCCATATGCCCATCTGACCTACACACACACAGTTTTCCTTATTATTAAACTTTTGCATTTGTGTGGTAACTTTGTTACAACTGATGAAACAATAATATTATAACTATAGTATTAACTATAGTCCATAGTTTATATTAGGATTCATGCTTTGTGTTGTACTGTTCTGTGGATTTTAAAAAGTCTTTATTCTGATTGCATATATATAACCTAAAATGAATCATTTTAGCCACTTTCATGGACACCATTCAGTGGTGTTAATTACATTCACCTCAAACAGAAACCCTGCTTGTTTTGTTTTCCAAACAGAAACTGTGTACCAATTAAACCTTTACTCCCCATTCCTCACCACCAACCTGGCCCCCAGTACCTGTATTCTAATTTCTGAATATATTAATGTACATATTCTAAGTATTTCATATAATTGAGATCATACAATATTTATCTTTTTCTGTCTGGCTTGCTTCATTCAACACAAAGTCTTTAAGTTTCATCCATGTTGTAGCATGCATCAGAACTTCATTCCTTTTTATAACAGAATAATATTCCATTGCATAGATATACCACATTTTGTTTTTCTCTTCTTCCATTGAGGGACACTTAGGTTGCTTCCACCTTTTGACAATTGTGAATAAATGCTGCTATGAACAACAGTGTGCAAATATCTTTTTGAGTCCTTGCTTTCAATTCTTTGGGGTAGAAGTGGGATGTACAGGTCATATGGCAATTCTATTCTTAACTTTCTGAGAAATGGCCAAACTGTTTCCCACAGAGGCTGCACCATTTTGTATTCCCATTGATGATGTGTGAGTGCACCTATTTGTCCCAATAAATATTTTTAAATGGTTAAAAACAGCCATGCTCTGCATCATGTTGGGTTGCCTGTCTTAAGACATTGTCTTTAAACCCTAGCTGTGCAGTAGGAAATGCCTAGAGCATCATGCAGACCAGCTTTGCTGAGCTCCCACCCATCTGGTGATGATGGGGCAGCAGTGAACTGTGGGATTTAGAAATATCTGAGATGCCCAAACTCCTTCTCAACCCCACCCCAGCAGGCAGTTCCATCCTCTTCTTTAAGGGGGTTCTGAGAAGGAAGACCAAAGTCCTTAATTACCAGACTTCCATGTGCATGGTCTTTCTAAAAGATGATTATTTCATACTTTTTGGTTTTGGTTATTGTTTTGTTGTTTGGGGTTTTTTGTTTGCTTTGTGTGTGGGGGGGTTGGGTTTGTTGTTGTTGTTTTTGCATGTTTGGGGAGGAGTGATGAGACATATGGCCCAGCCACAGGCTAAATTATTAATTGATTTACAATGTCAAGCTGCATCCATAGATAGTAGGATGGAATGAGCCTATAGCTGCTTCCTCCATGGAGCAGTGGGAGAGAGAAGGGATGCACTGAAATTACCACACGTGACCGACTGCAGTTTCCCTTAAGAAAGTGGGTTATGATAATCAACAAAGCAATTTTCTTCTGAAGAGACTAAAATGCAGCAGAACACACTAGTATATACTCACACTCCATTTTGGACCCCGGTGCTGCCTTTCGATGTGTTTGCACAGAAAGAGCCATTCCTATCTCCCAGCAAATGCTTTCACTGGGTAGTTGAAACCAGGGCTTCTCAAACTCAGAAAATGCATGTGAATCACCTGAGAATGGGTGAAAATGAAAATTTCAACTCAGGAGGTCTGAGATGGCTTACTAAGAGTCTGCCTTTCAAACAAACTCCCCAGTGATGTTGAGGCTACTTGTTGGGGGGAGCCCCAGAAGGCAACATACTACTGCAAATGGTTTTTACTTCATTGCTAAAACATTTCTCCACTTTGCTCCATCAGGGTCTCTTATTCCTACTCTGCAAGGCCAGTCACCCTCACCGCAATTAGTCCTGGTATAAAAACGTGCTCACATCATGCTTAGAATGAGTCCATTCTCCATCTCCATGCCTCTCTTGCCTACATCCAGAGAGGAATACGATGTTTCCAAACTTTATTAGCCTTCCCAGCCTATCGTTGGTTTAAAAAATTAAAATTAAAAAGAAAAGACTGGAAGAAAAGGAGTTGGTTAACGTGGAAAATTCTGTTTTTACTTGTTCACATGGATAACTCTGCTATTCTACCTTTATAATTGTAGCGGAGTTCCTGCTGTCACTCAAAATATCCAATGATCTTATTCTCCAGCTTTAACATATGAAGCAGACCCTCTGCCATGCAATGCCCACATTTGGTTTTGACAGCTGTCTGATAATCTTTTAGCTTGTAGAGTTGTAGGCCAAGATGTTTGTGTTTATGCCCCAAACCCAGAATAAACAAATAGCTCCAAGGTATTGAAATCACCTGTCAAAATACCCACTGCAGTTCTGGGGCACAAAGAAAACTCTCCAGTGATTGGCATTACTTGATGGAAGCATTTAAAGGCTGTTTATCTCATTTAATTAAAAAAAAAAAAAGACCTATAATTACTGCATTCTGACCCCAAAGCAGGAAATTACTTCACAAAAGCCCTCTACAGGAAACTAGACATTAGCATTAGCCTGGCTAATTAGTCTGACATCACTCAGGAACTGACTTTACAATGCACATGGTGAGCCTGGAAGCTCAAGGAACGCTGTTGGACTTAGCTGGAGAAAGGTCTTGCTGGTCACAAGTGAACTGGGGGTGGTATTGCTTTTTGTGTGGTTTTTTGTTTTTTACTGCTAATTTTATATGTTCCTTGCAGCCCGATCCCTTTCCCAGAGACGGACTCTCAACCAGAAAAAAGGGGCCCTGGGACAAATGGGTGTCCTTTATTGCATGAGGAAGAGGAAGCTGGAAAAAGAAAAAAGAAAAAAAGAAAGGAAAGCAACTGAGGTTGTAAATTCTTTCGAACATAGGAAATCATCCTTTGCCCTTTAGGAAGATGGTTTGCTGTTTCAGCCGTTTAGGGTTTAGGCACGTCTCCTTTTCTCCTTTTGTCCTTGCACATTTTGGGGGGTTAGCTTCTGTCCTAAGTTTTAGGTGGCTAAGTTAAAAGAAACAAAAATGTCCCAAGCAAGATGAATTCTCTCCTTCTAAAGCAGCAGACATCCCTGCAAGGAACCCTGGGAGATGGGTTGCAACATCAATAGTCCCTTTCTACACATGGGGAAGCTGGATGGAAAGAGGCTGTCTTAGCTTCCTAGACCTGCAAAGTACCACAATCTAAGTGGCTTAACACAACAGAAATTGGTTCACCCACAGTTCTGGTATCCAGACATCCAATATCAAGGTGTCAGCAGGGTCATGGCTCCTTCTGAATGCTCAAGCAGGAAGAGCTCTCCTTGTTTCTTCCAGCTTCAGTGGCTCTAGGCATTCCATGGCTTGTGGCAGCATCACTCCACTTTCTGCCTCCACCTTCACGTGGCTGTCTTCTCCCTGTGTGTGTATCTCGGTGTTTAAATTTCCCTCTTCTTAACTAATTACTTCTGCAAAGGCTCTATTCCAAATAAGTTCACATCCACAGAACTGGAAGGAAGACTTGAAAATATCTTTTGTGGGGACACAATTCAACCCCCATGTGCAGCTCTGTGTGCTCAACACCCAGCCAAGCCTCCAAACCATGAGCACAGAGGTCAAAACATCTCTCACTCTACCTTTTAATCTAAGATATCCTAGCAACTGGAACTAGTGCCCTTGTGTATGGAAACTTTTGAGGATGGGAAAGTAATAAGTGATTCTCTTCCAGGGGTGCAGGCTAGAGGCATCCCAAAGTGCTGACACCAAGACAAAGTCCTACAATTTCCTTTGGTGTGGGATCTCTTACCAACACACGGGCAAGAAGACTTGGAAGAAGAAGAGATTGTTATTTGGTTTGGTTGGGCATCAGAAAGCAGAACATGGCCTAAGTCAGCCTGAGTCAGCTTTGCTTTGGGGTCAGAATGGCTAGGGTCAGTCACCCCTGGAGCTCAGACCCTGGGGGAAAGTTGCAAGGCAATAGGTGTGGGAACTACCCGAACCCTCTCTGCCTGGTGGTTTTAAAACAAGATCCAGAACCTAAATGCAGTGGCTCTGAGCCAAGAGAGATGGATGTTCTTGGGTGGTGTACATGGCTCAGCAGGTGTGTCACTGAATTCTGGAAGCTAACTGTCTCCAGCTGCATGACCAGATGCAGACCAGGTGATGAGCATTCCAGCCGGGAGGGAAGGGCACAGCCCTAAGGGCTCCTGGCTCCCTACACATGAAAGAGTCGAGAGATTTGTTTGTGACTACACTCCAAGCAGCCAGCAGCATTTGTTCCCGGATGGGCAATCAGAAGGCCCAAAGAGTTTGCTCACCCAAACTCTACCTGGTACAGAACCTTGAAATATCCAGATGAAAGGCCCCATGATGGAAGGCAAATCAAAGAGTAAAGTTACCTATTCACTCTTGCTCAAAGGAGTCTTGAAGGACATTGATAATTATAAAATGACCATGCCAAGATTTTGCAGGTGCAATTTAAAGGTGAATTATCTAATAAAGTTCTAGTTCCATGGTTTGGCCTTTCCATAGGCCCCAAACTATCTTTCTTACTGAACTGAGCCATTTTCTTGGGCTACAATGTCTAATACAAGTGGGGCTAAAAGTGTGTGTGTGTGCATAACAGAGAGAGAGAATTCTTTTCAAGGTAAAACCATGTCTCACAAAAATATAAAATGAACATGTGTCAAAGATTTTATTTAACTTATTAATGAGGGAACCAGTAAGAAATTGGGACTCTGTCCAAAAGAGAATCCAAAGCTCAGACATATATATAGGCCATCAAAGAGTACTGAAATGAAGTTGCTTAATAGACACAAAAGTGGCTCCTTCCACAGTGGGGGAGGGAAATCATCAGACAAAATCCATTTGCATTGTTATCAGTTATCTACAATTTACAGAGCTGTAGAAGAATTCAGAGACAAAGAAAAGAGCAGGGACCCCATAGTCAGATCATCCAGATGAGTGTGCCTGACAACGCTGAGTTTCCCAGGGAATCCACCCATTCATTTTGTGGTCCATTTCGTAGTCTTTCACAATTTTTCCCTAATGTAAACACACACACACAGGTGTACTTTCCCACCTCTATGCCTTTCGGCATGTTGTTTATTTTGCAATAAAAGCCCTCTTTCCCTTAATTCCCTGCAAGTCCAACTATGTCTCTCTGGCATGATCTCTTTCCTCTGCACCTTTCTTGGTGGGCCCAGCTGGACCTTGCCTCCCCCAGAATAGCACGGCACCCCCCACTGCTTTCATGGCATTTGCCATCCCTTACCTTTCATCACAGCTAGTTGGAAATATGTAAGCAGGGTCTGTATCTGATTCCTCTTTCTACTTCCCACAAAGCTTTAAAGAAGAAAAGCTCAATACCTATCTATGAATGCACAGATATGTATCTATTTAGATATAGAGATACACATAAAGTTATATTCAAGTCACCTTGATCATTCCGTAAGTATAAAAATAAATTCAGTAAACACCTACACCCAGTCCTTGACTCTCTCCCACATTTCAGAAAACAGCTTTCCACCACAGGGGTGGACTCCAGCAGTGCAACAGTTTGAAGCTAGGTGGATCCCAGAAGACCATGTCCTTAGTGCTAATCCATTCCTGTGCATGTAAAGCTTACGGTATGTTGTGGTGTGAAACCTCCCCCTCTCTCTCTCTCTCCCTTCCCCTCCCTCCTTATCATGGGCAACAGATGACGCTAGCCACTCCCTCAGTCCATCAGTTCATGAGCCACCGCCGCCAGGGCCAACCCCCCTTCCCGCCACCACCACCAGGCCCAGCCCCTCGCTCCACCTCCTTTCCGTCAGCCCCGCCCTGACAACCCATGCCTATATATGCTTGTGCACTTCCTCAATAACTCTCTTGGTTTCTGCTCCCACCCGGAGAACAGAGTCTCTTGTCTCTGTCCTTTCTCCCCGACGCCTACCTGTTCCCCCGTCGTTCGGCCTCCGGCCATCAGCCGGAGAAAGCCCTCCAAACATCAGTTGGAGAAACTCCGCCGGGGAAAATCACCTCTCCGACCATCAGTCGGAGAGACAACAACGGTAGATGGGACCTTTTGTTTAGATTCAGTTAAGGGACCTTCCTTTTGATTAGGTCACTTCAGTAGGGCATGGCATAAGGTGGGTCCTTGTTTGTTTCGGGGTTTTTGTTTGGTTTTATGTTGGAGAAAAGCAGCGTTCACTGGGACATGGAGACTGATGATTGCAGGCAGGAAGTTTATCAAGAAGCTCTCCCAGCAGAGGGGGTTTGAAGAGTAGACTTCATCTGCCCATGGAATGTATGGATTCATCAAAGGCAGGGAAACCTTAATCTGTGGGGAGGGGGTTAGAGACCAAGTACAGCCTGGGACCAATAAGGGGCTGTAAAAGTGAATTCTTCCTTTGTATGGCTAGGGGGTAGTGGGCTAGGAGGTGGGGTATTCTTGGGATGTGGGAGGGGTTGGTGGCACCTGGGTCTGGAAGGGGTGAAGGTCCTTATTTGCTCCACTCCCATTGTCATATGGCTCCTTTGTTCATTCTGGAGGGGAGATGGGCTGCCTCCATGCACATAATCTGTGGCTTGCTCAATCAGTCAGAATTGAGTCACAGCCTTACGACCTGTTTCATTGCAAACCTTGTAAGGGGGGATCTCTAACATTTTGTTTTTTGTGCTTTTTTCCTCATTAAAGTTTTTTTTTTTATTTCAAAAATTTAAAGAATAATCATGAATACCATACAGAACTCCCTAGGGTGGGTCTTAATCCGCTTACTAGAGTCCTTTATAAATGGAGAATAAAAAGCTTCAGGCACAGAAAAAAGCTACAGATGGAGAGATGCCTCCAGAAGTTTATGAAGCCAGGGGAGAGGAAAGCCACAGACAGAGCAGCCCAAAGTTAAAGGCAGCAAGACCTGGAGGAGAGGGGAGAGACCAGTGCATGCCGCCATTGGCCTGATCATCCACAGCTGCAGTTCGGGAAGAAAGGATCTCCCTATTTGGACACTTTCACAGCCTCAGAACTTTTAGGTTTAAGCTTTTAACCTAATAAATTCCCATTGTAAAAGCTAACAGGGAAACAGATGTGGCTCAAGTTATTGGGCTCCCATCTACCATATAGGAAGTCCAGGGTTTGATTCCCAGAACCTCCTAGTGAAAAGCGAGCTGGCCTGCATGGAAAGCTGGCCCACACAGAATGCTGGCAAGAGTGGAGTGCTGGCTGATGCAGAAAGCTGGTGCAGCAAGATGACACAACAAAAAGAGACACAGAGGAGAGACAACAAGAGATGCATCAGACCAGGGAGCTGAGGTGGCTCAAGAGATTAAGCACCTCTTTAACACTCTGGAAGGTCCCAGGATTGGTTCCCAGTGCCACCTAAAGAGAAGACAAGCACACACAGAAGAACACACAGAGAGCAGACAGTGAGAGCAAAAACAACGGGGTGGGGTGAGGTGGATAAATAAAAAAATAAAAAAATAAAGCCAGCCCATTTCTGACATATTGCTCCCAGTAGCTTTTAGCAAACTAAAACAAGCAGCAATTTTTTGGGGGCATGGCTCCTCTGCAATTCAACTAGAGTAGGATGCCTGAGCCAAGAAGGACCTATCAGTTCTCTCCCCTGGGAATTCAGAGCTGGAACACAGGGAGGCTGGTCAGGCTCTGATTAAGAGGATATAAGGCTAAGCCACATGTGCATATGGAAAAGCAGAAAAAGTGCTGGAAAAATGTTCCTTTGCCCTCACCCACCACATCTATTCCATGCCTCCAGAATATATAACAAATCTGACTTCTTCTCACTCTCTCCACCCCAGCCATCCATTCTACACCACCATCAACTCTAGCCTGGACCTCTTGCTGCTTCCATCTCCCAACTGGTCTCCTGGCTTCCATTCTCACTCCCCCTCCTACCTCACTCAGTCCAGATTAATCTTCACATGACAGACATAAAATCCCATCACTCTTCTGGTTTTCTAAGTCTCCAATACTATAGTAGAGATTAAACAATTAAAGGCCAGCATATGATCAGCCAGAAACATGATTACATTTTACCCTGTGGTAAAGATCCAGGGTTTGAAGTACGGTTTGATGAACCAACTGCATCAGAATCACCTGGGGTTTTTGCCCAACTACGGTGCTCTGGACACATCTTGGACCTAACAGAGCCGAAGCTCTGCAGGTGGGGCGCAGAGCTCTGGATTTCAACAAGCTGCCCTAGAAGAGCCTGTGATGCAGAGCCACTGGAAACCACAAGGTGAGATGCAAGTTCTGACTCTCGGAGTTCGGACAAGGTGAAAATTCATCCACACTGAAGCTGGGAGAAAGTGGTCCATACGGGAGGCAAGTCCTGCATGGAAACTTGAAATCTGGGCAGGATATTGAGAAAACAGTTTTCCAGAAAGCAGGAAGCAGAGAGGGAAATGGCAGGAAAGGAAGAATAAACATGGTGTGTGAGCAAGAAGATAAGGGTAGCAGACCACCTGAAGTGAAGTGTATAGCAGGAGTGGAAAGGGAGATGGGGTGTGTATGAACAAAGCAGGTTATCAAGGATCTGAAGGCTGACATGCAAGTTGGGCAGTTAAGAGTTAGTGCAATTTTGTTTAGCAGACAATCAAGATGAGAAAAGCTGTTGGGGACATAGATTGCAACATTTGTTCTCAGAGAAGATGGAGACAAGAATGCACATTTGATTTCTGAATGCACCTGTGCCTTTCAGTTTGGTTCTTGTGACTTATAAGAGGCAGGTCAAAGAGGGTGATGCTTCAGAGAGCAAAAAGTGATAAATTCCCTTAAGCATAATCACAAACAGTCATCTACATCACTGCCCATCCGGCATGAGAATGTTTACATTAAAGACCTGACAATTGGAACATTTGACATCATTCTTAATGTGCTTCATCCACAGGAGGAAAATTTACTGGCATTTATTATTATTATTATTATTATTTGAGGTACTGGGGCGGGGATTGAACCTGGGACCTCCTATGTGGGAAGTCAGCACTCAACCACTGAGCCACTTTGGCTTCCCTGTGTTGGGTTTTTTCTTTCATTTGTTTTATTTGCTGTTTGTTTCTTCAGGAGGCACAGGGAACTGAACCCAGAATCTCCTATGTAAGAGGCAGGAGCTCAACTTCTTGAGCCACATTCACTCCCCATTTATTATTTCTACATGCAAAATACCCCACACATAAATAAAATATTTTCTTCAGGCAGCTGTGGTAAGTAAAATGAAAAAGTAGGAACTTAGAAGATATGGGTTGTATCCCCAACTCTGTCCCATCTGCCTATTCTTAGATCAATGTCTGCAACTTTCTGGTTATTAGTTTCCTGTTGATGAAATACAGGAATTGTAGGAGATGATGCCTAACGTTCTCTGGACTTCTAGCAATCTATGATTTTATAAATCATGAGTCTCCCATTCCAGCAATTCATGCACTCCTCTCAGAGTTCAGGAAGTTCTTATAAAAATAAATTTTTAAGCTGTCTCAGTCTTTCATAGGCTAGGTCTTTATTCATTAAGTTCTCTCATTAAAAAAAAAATTCTAATGTTTCAGACTTGTGTACAGAAGGTGGCTGAAAACATCTTTTCATTCAGCTCCAAAATATTACTAAGTACCCACACTGAAAATCACAGCACTATTTTGTGGATGCAAAGAAATCAAAGATTTGATTTGTGCCTTTAGGAGCTTACACTCAAATTGGAAGGGTATGAAACTTGTACTTGTAAACTTAACTTTAAAATGCAGATGCCAAAAAATGGGCCTGGACAAGAAGTATAGCATGTGAGTAGAAGAGGGAGAGAAATCACTGAATGAACTTATCATGGTGATGGTAGAATTTGAGATAAGTCTTGACAATAGGTAGTATTTTGACAGGTGGAGAAGAAAAAGAGAGAATTGAGGTCATTCTAGAAAGGACAAATTATATGAGCCATAAGAGCCAAAGAGTCAGGAAAGAATTAAAAGCATTCAGAATATCACAAGTAGTCTTGTCAGACTGAGTTCTTTGGGGGAATAGAGGAAAATAAGACAGGAATGGTGGCTTTAAGTTGAAATACATAGGGTTGCAAATGCCAAACTGAAAGTTTATGTTGAAGAAACCAAGATGGCACACTCCACTCCAAAAGAGAAAGAAATTGCTTTTTCTCAGTAATTACAATGAATGCCCAGTGTGAGTAAATGGATTTATTTCAGTTATTTACTTTTCTCTTCAGTAACTTCTAGTTTTAGTTTATATTGTTTTCTTTAAATGTTTTATTTTTAAAAAATTTCAAACTCACAGGATAGTTGCAAATATAATGCAAATCCCATACAGAGAACTGCAACATCCCTCCATTCATCCAGATACCTAGATACCAATTTTAACATTTTGCCACATTTGCTGTATCATTCTATAAATCAATCCGTCAATCCATCTATCCATCCACCCATCCATCCGTTTGTCTCCTTACATATTTTCTGAACATTTGAGAGTAGCTTGTGTATATCATGTTCCTTGAACACTTAATATTGCCATGTAAATTTCCTAAGAACAAGGATGTTTACTTATGGAATCACCCGAAGTGTGGTTATCAAGTTCAAGAAATTTAACATTGATATAAAGCTTGCAGTCTATATTCCAATTTTTCATGTGTACCACTAATAACATTCAATAATGTCATTTGAGCATTTTCTCATCCATTATTAGATCCTGTCCAGGATTACATATTGCATTTAATTATCATTGTCTCTTTAGTTGCTTTTTTTTTTTTAACTGTGGAAACATATATACAACATAAATTTTCCCATCTCAACCACTCCCAAGCATACTGTTCAGTGGGATTAATCACATTCACATGATTGAGCTATCCTCACCATCATCCATTACTATAACTTTCCAATTACTCCAAATATACTTTTTATTTTGAAATAATTATAGATTCACAGGTGGTTGCAAAAATAGTACAGAAGTCCCGTGTACCTTTCACCCAGCTTCCCTCACTGGAAGCATCTTGCCTAGCTAAACAGTATCAAAACCAGGAAATTAACTTTGGTACAATCTGCAGAAGTAATTCTGAATTTATCAGTTTTACATGCACTTGTGTGTGTATATAGTTCTATGAACTTTGATCACATGTGTAGATTTGTGTAACCACCACTGCAGTAAATTACAGATTAGTCCCATCACCACAAAAGTACCTCATGCCATCTACCTACCCCTCCAGAGATGTGCCCATTGCCTCTCCTCACCTCTGGTATCCACTAATCTATTCTCCAGCAATATGATTTTGTTCGTTTCAAAAATGTTTGATGAATGGAATTATATAGTATGAGGTCTTTGGAGATAGTCTTTTGTTCACTCAACATAATTCTCTTCAGATACATCTAAACTGTAGTATTTGTTCACAGTTCTCTCCTTTTTATTGCTGAGTAGTATTCCATGATATAAATATTCCATAGTTTGTGTAACCGTTCAACTGCTGAAGGACATTTTGCTGTTTGCAATTTTTGGCTATTCCAATAAAGCTACTATGAATAGACCTATACATGTTTTTATGTGAACATAAATTTTTATTTCTCTGGGATACATGTCCAGGAGTTCAATTGCTGGGTAATATGGTATGTTAAGTTTTATAAGAAACTGTTTAACAACTTTCCAGAATGGTTATACCATTGTACATTCCTACCAGCAATGCCTGAGAGATCCAGATTCTCTTCTTCACCTCCAGTGTTTGGCATTGTCACTCCTTTTTATTTTAGCTGTTCTAATAGGTGTGTAGTGCTACCTAATTGTAATTTTTCAGGAAAGGCTGTTAATTTGCTATGTATCAGTTCAACAACTTTGTACCACTCTCTTCTTCCTCTTAGCCCCACTTTTAATAGAGAAAGCTCTTTCCACATTCTCTTCCTTTTTCTCACTCCATTATTCTGATGTGAATAAAGGACTGTAGAGAAGAGTACCTTTTCCCTTGGATTATTTTGTCCTAAAGAAGCCTCAGTAATTGGTTTCCATTGTGTTTACCATTGGCTGGGTAGTCAGCAGGGAATGAAAGGAGCAGCTGGCCAGAGGGATAAAAGGAGCAGAGCCTGTTCTTTGTGCTTGTTGATATTCATTTTCTAGTCACAGCTCATTGTTTTTCCTTTCTTCTGTTCTCAGGGAACTCAATGCTGCAGGGAAATGTAAATGTGCTCTGCTGTTGTTTAAGCCTCCTGGACAGTAAAAACAAAGACATCCATTACTCATTTCCCTAAATAATGCCAGATAACCTCTTTGAGAACCCTTCAAAGATGATTTACACATTTTAAAGGCTTTTGAAGTTAGAAGTGATCCTAGCTGAGGCCCTCAATAAACATTGGTTATATGCCTACTGTGTGCCAAGCAGGGTGGCTGGGGTTACAGATTCATGGACTAGCCAGCCTCCTGGTCCAGTGTAAGAAGTTAGAGAGTCAGATGGGCATCAGGGCATATGCAGGGATGGGGACGAACGGCTATTGGGAGCAGGTTACTCACTGCCCATCAACCAGGCACCTCAGTGGTCTATTAACCTAGGACTTCTCAAGCCTGATTGAGACTAGGAATCATGTTGCCATCTGCTAAAAATAGGAATCCCTGGATCCCACATTAGGTGGACTGAAACAGAATCTCTGGAGGAAGGACCCACGAGGCTGAGGCTGCGGGATTTTTTTTTTTTGACCCAATTATCCATATGTACTTAGAATCATCCAGACTGGGAATCACTGACCCAATCCATCCCTCTCATTTGACAGGTGAGGGAACTGAAGTCCAGTGGGGTTAGAAATCTCATCCCAGGTGCATGGGTGTAGCTAAGTGGTTTGAGCACCTGCTTCCCAGGTATGAGGTCCCGGGTTCAATCCCCAGTACCTCATTAAAAAAAAAAAAAACTCATCCAGACCTGCACACAAAAGTTTATAGCAGCTTTATTCATAAGCACCCCAAATTAGAAAGCAACCAAGATGCCCTTCCACAGGTGAATGGATAAACTGTTTATACAAGTATCCATGCAATGGAATAGTATTCTGCAATAAAAAGAAATAAATTAGCAAGTCATGGGAAAACATGGAGGAACCTTAACTGCATATTGCTAAGTGAAAGAAGTCAGTCTACAAAGGTTACATAATGGAGAATTTCAACTATATGACCTTGTGGAAAAGGCGAAACTATAGAGACACTAAAAAGATCACTGGCTTCTACTGGTTTGGTGGAGGTGAGGGTGGGAAGGATTGAACAGGTGGAGCTCAAGATATTTTTACAACAGTGAAACTATTCTCTGTGATAATGTCATGGTGGACACATGACACTGGCACCTCTCCCAATGTGCTTCTCCCCCGGTTGCATGTGGAGCAAATGGAATTCCTCCAAGATGTTCTGTGAATGTCAGGATGTTTCTTTCAGCCCTCATCCCTCATAACCAATGAAAAAATGCCAGTGGTATGTATTTTCAGTTGAGGACATCTGTATTTGTCAGCTGCAGCCCACTTTCTCTCCACATGGTCAGCATTGTGCAAATACCACACTTCTTTTTTGCAAACGCTTCCATTTTCTGTTAAGTAAAGTGCTTGGAAGCCTGAGTGACTCAGAGACAGTAAGCATTTGATTGCTTACATTATTTTGGTTCAAACATGGCTCACAGCCCAGGACTGATTTATTTATTTTTATATGGTACATTTCTATTTCATTAAGGAATTTGCCACCCCTTACATTCCCCATCCCCACCGCCCACTCTCTCTTCCAGCTAATCTCCCTTTGCCAACCCACTCTCCCCCTCAGCCACCCTTCTTGCCTGGCCTACCCCTCCCGTGGGGTGGAAAATTGCCACATCAGCAGCCTCCAAGCCAGAGACTGGGGTCTCTGCCAGTGGCCTCCCTTGCATGTTCAACTGCCCACCCACAACCTCAGGTCTGGCAGGGAAAGACCACCTGCATCCGGCTGGTGGAAATAAGGGTGAGCATTTTCTGCCAGTCAGCCAGCTTTTTAGGGTGTGCATTTAATTGCATCAATGTGGGCTGTTGCAGAGGGGTGCACCTGTGGAAGAATGAAAACAGGGATTAAGACCACCTACTGGTATTCCAGGAGCCACCAAAGCTAGACTCCAAGTCTGTAGCAGCTTTTGCTCACTGTTGCCATGGACATGAAAGAATCCTATTATGGGTCCCCCTTGAGCCTAGCCATCCCCTTCCTACCCCCGCATGCCCATTTGCAAAAGCAGCCTGTTCTGCATATGGGATGGAAAACTGCGTCCTGGCAAAACACAAAAAGTAAATATTTAAAGGGAAAAAAAGCACCCACAAGGAAACAAAATGCCGTGCGTTTATGTTTCCATGGTTCACTGACAAGTATCACCCAGCGTCTTACCCAGCTAGTGTTTAGTATGTCATATGGCTTGGAGACCGGTGAATTAAACTCTTCTGTGGTTTCAAAAAACATCATTACATTTGTTCTGGCCTTTCCCTGCCCACATTTGTTGTTAATTGCAAGTTTCTCACATCCCTTGGCCGATTGCTGTCAGTGTGTTTATATGTTTTAAATTTTGAATGGAATCTAAGAAACAACCACACCACCCAGGGCCTGCCTGAGATCACCTCCAAGGAGAAAGGGAGCAGCACCAGGGACTCCAAGGGATGATTGAGACCACAGCCCTGTGTCATCTGAAATACAAACGAAGGTCACTTTTAAATGTTTCATGATGAAAACTCCAATGATGAAAACTCTCCCCCAAAACTCAGATTGAAAAAAAAAGAAGAAGAAAGAAAATGGTATTGTGTGTTAGTGATATACTCCCGCAATCCTGCTGAATCAGCATTCTGAAGGGTGGGTCCTTGCCAGGGAGGGGGCTGGGAAATTGGACAGCATTTTAGGGGGAGATAGAAGAGACAGGAAAGATGGGCAAACCACTTGCCAGTTGGAGCAAAACGTTGCCTGATTCTCATTTGGAACAGAACTGAGCCCCTAACTTTTCATGTTAAGCAGTTTTGTAATAAATTGTCATGAGAAATGAGATTGAAAGAGCCTATACAAGTTCCTCACCCAAATTCTGGATGAGGAAGCACTGCACCAAGGTGATGGTTTAGGGACATGGGGACACATAAGGGAATGCCTTTTTAATTCAAGAAGTCCA